>JACXGK010001617.1:0-66235 GCA_016801125.1 Novumbra hubbsi | reverse complement strand
CACACAGTCACCAAACACCTGGCCACCTGCGCACACCTGTCCCTCATCACACTGATCACTGGCCTTACTTAGTTCCCCGTTTCCCTTGGCTCAGTGTCAGTTCAAACGAAGTACCACGCTGGTCATTCACTGCTAGGTATTAGTTATTTTGACTCCTGCGTTTCCACGCAGCACTCGGCTTTCAAGCCTTCGCTATATACAAGGACGTCACTATTCCCAGCACAGTACCACTCCGGTATTGTGCACTTTCCCCTCCTTCCACCGAACAAACATTCATTAGAGCTTGTGCCCTACGTGCTGCTCTACACGAACACTCAACCTTGTTCGTTGCTACAATCGTGCAATTGGATCCAACCATCATAACCAAGCGCAATCCTTACACAATTGACATTTTATGAGACTCAGAATCAGCCAATGGTTGTAACACAAGAAGTTTCTGTGCTGTGATTGGGACAAAAACATAATTGGAATTGGATTGTATCAACGTAACCATTTGAATTCAAGAAATTGTTAATTTGTCTTTCATTCAGCATTATGTAAGGTAATTACACAGATATCCAGTGGTAAGAAATTTCACAAATTGGTACTGTTTCTATGCTTGAGAAGAAAAAGCTAATCCCTACTCTCTTGGCATATTATAGTTCAAAAACAAATATTTTTCTTGGAATATGGCTTTAAGAGTAGGAAATATTATCAATAAAGCTATTTTATTTAACTAGATTCCACATTTCACAAATAACCACTGATTGTTAACCTCCACTAGATGGAAGTAGAGACCTGTGATTTTTTATTATCATTGACTTGGTTTACAAGATACTTATCTTGAGAAAGTAATGGGTAATATTTTACTGACCCCCGTTGAAATAGAATATGCAACCCTGAAATTGCAAGAGCCATACTGTAAACAAGTGGGTTATGCGGAACATTTGTTTAAACAATTCTGTTTAAACCATTCCAATTAATATGCTATATCACCCTATAGGGATTCTGTCAATGAGTACATTCTGTAAATGTTTTACCTGTATTGAAAGCAATCTAAATGTTGTGAGAAAATGAAACAATGACAAATTTTGACCATATTTAAATACAAGGATTTAAGTAGCCTCCCATGTGTCCGGTCAACACAGAGTAAGCAGGGGAGCATAAAAATAGATAACATCATCAACATTATTTTCATCCCAACTATCCCTGGAGACTTGATAGCTACCAACCAGTGGAGTTGCCCCCATACAGTGTTTACCTAGGCTCCCGGAGAAGTGACAATACGGTTTATACCAAGGCCCCTGGAGAGGTCCCAATGCAGTGTTTACCAAGGCTCCCGGAGAAGTGACAATACGGTTTATACCAAGGCCCCTGGAGAAGCCACCTTAAAGTTTTTACTTAGGCCCCTGGATTAGCCCCCATGAAGTGTTTACCAAGGCTCCTGAAGAAGCCCCCAAACAGTGTTTACCTAGGCCCCTGGAGAAACCCCCATACAGTGTTTGCCCAAGCCCTTGGAGAGAAGCCCCCACACAGTGTTCAATCTGACCCATGAGTGGAGACAACAGGGTAGTTGTGTGTGCTAATGTCAATGCCATTATTCCATGTATGCATGGCTTGGGGATCTAGGATAAAAAGATGAAGTTTTTCATTGATATTAATGGGATTGAAAGCAGTTTACTAGCAACAGCATTGCTAGTAACAAATAATCACAAATTCTCAAATCAAATGTTGAGTATGACTGGATACAAATGACCGTATGGTAAAGACCTGCTTTGACAGCAGTTTGTCTTTACGCGTACTAACTGGATGTAATTCATATACAGTATACCAGACTAATACATGTGAACAGGAGGAATAAAGAAGGTTATGTAATAAAGAACTATGTCCACTGTTAATGAGTGTTAGCTGTCTCTTCTTTCCTGTTTCAACTCTCTGATCGGTGAAGCCCAGGGCTTGATGCCAGTAATGATTGCATGCCATATCTTGGTGGTGCCAATGAGTCAGATCTGGCACCAAAAAGTGCTTTGTTTCCACTATATGCCCAAACTAGCAGATGGCATGTCTTTCAGAAATGCACACATCCTACTTACAGTACTAGACAGATGGATAGATATGTAGATATAAAAATAGATATTGATGGATACAGTACGTAGGCAAACTGTGTTTGTGAGTGAAAGAGAGAGTGAGAGAACAATTGAGCCTCAAAACACATTAATATAAAAAGAATATAGTAGCTGAGTACAAACACTGGTGTGTTTATGTGAAATGGAGGAAGTTTTTGCATGTGGTGCAGAATGTGTTGTTTATCAAATTAAATATCAGTGTCTAGCCTATATGCTTTGTTGTAAACATATGGATCCTATTAGTATTGTGGTCTCACATGCTCTACTTAAAACAATCTACAAGCCTGGGGGCAGCAGAGAGCATCAAGTGATGCTGACTGATTTTCCAGACAGCAATTCGTTCCAGACAGAATCGAAGGGCGGAGAAAAAAAATATATCAAGCACACTGCCACTGTTCCTAACACATTGAAACGCGGCGGCGAGCGAAAGTCGCGTAATGCAGAAACGGTAGGATTAAACCTAAACGGAATTAAACCTAAACGGATTATAACCCTAATTATAAATATACAATTACGTTTTTATTGTTTTTTGCAGTTGGGATATCTGCGCTCGATGTAGCATCTGACTTTATCGAGATTTCTGCAATGTGTTTGCAGTTGTTTAATTAAAACAAACTTATGCCTCTTATGATAGGGGTGTCGTTTTTGTTTTATGTAGTTGTCAAAACGGAATGAATGACAAAGACAAAGGCTGAAGTTAATTCGCCATCTCACTTTGTCTCGCCAAAGGATAAGAGACACAGGCACAAAATGGAAAGCGGGACGGAAAGTGCCGACAGCGGGCAGGCGCAGCCCAAAATACAGCACCACTTCGAGCAACAGCCGGTAGTGCAGCCCATCCAAATGAGCGAAAAGAAAAAGATAAACCGGGCTCCGTCCCCCGCCAGACCCAAGGATGTACCTGGATGGTCCCTCACCAAGATCCGAGGGGGCATCGGTACACCAACACTGAGCGTTAAACCCGGATCCATACATTTAGGCTGCCGGGTGTCCAGGCGCAGTCCTGGTAGCGGGAAAGAGACCAAATCAGAAAAAGGCAAACAGCCTGAAAAATCCACACGATCGGTTTCCAATGCTCTGAAAATCAGCAGTAAATCGACGAAAGTTGGTCGGAGGAAGGTGTCGGATACGAGCACCGCTTCCGACGACCTGAGCAAAGACTCCGGTTGCGCAGCAGGCAAGCTGTCGCCAACAGATAGCAGCTCGGAGCTCTCTGATTGTGCGTCGGATGAGAATAAACTGTACCCGGACGCTCTGAGCAGTGACACCGAATCCAGCAGCCGTGTTGGGGGGCTAGAGAGCAAGAAACTGATCGGGGACTGCGGATATGGCCCTGCGAATAAGGTTATTCGCGATGTCAGGAACCCCGTGGATAAGGACCGACTATTCCTGGGAGTGGAGACCGGGGAGAGGAGCTTATCTCCCGGGGATGAAAGGTCTCTCACCTCGTTCGACAGCCGAGTGCCTGCCAGCACATCTCTGGCTTTCTCCGACCTAACAGAAGAGTTAATGGACGGCATGCATGAAGAATTTGTCCGAGAAATCGAGGAGTTGAGATCAGAAAACGATTACCTGAAAGTAAGCATGTTTTTTGCAAATTTGTTTTAACTACCGAAATGCCTAAAATTCTCAAATTTGTGAAAGAATAGAACAAACATCTTTCCAAGAAAGATTCCCTCATCAAAACAACCCAATACACATGTATGCATAGTCATTGTATTCAACTTTAAGTTAATCATTTATGGTCATGGGTCATGTATGCAACAACATCCCAAGTGCATCGTTTTTTACACCCATCCCCCCGTGGTCCAAAACAACAAAACTCCACCCTTTGATTGCCTAGTGGCTGGTGGTCAGTGTTATCTCCGTCCACAAACTCAATGTTGCCTCGACTGCTCATGCTGGTCGGGTGGCCTAAACCATCTGAGGACAAAGGTGCAGCAGATTGCATGGTACCGAACTATTACGCACGAAAGGATTCAACTGGCATGATGACGAAAGCTTGAGTAATTGGATTTTGACATCCAATATTACCATTGACACGCGTCACAGATACTGTGGATTACTGAGGGAGCTAAATAATTAACTGAATTATATCACAAGTCTCCACGAAGGGCGCAACGGATTAACCACACAAAGTGTAGATTATTTTTAGTGCATTTTCCTTCTACTAGACCGGGATCGATTATTATTGTATGTACGTAGGCCTATTGGGCTACTTTGTGTTTTGGTCCATTTAAGATGTTCCAAGGTGTAAACCTACACAATAACTCATTTGAGGTTCCTGCTTCATTGAGGTTTTGTTTTATTTTTGTCAGTAATCATCAAAGCCACTGACTTTCCTAAATATTTCGTGGTCTACATATGCATAGAAAGCAGGTCAATCATGATGCCGTAGTCCCAGAGTACCTTATTAATTTATCCCAAGCTTCCTCTATTGTCTTTGACACGCCTGTCTGTCTGCAGCTGTATTCTGGGAGTAGCATGCATCGTGCAGATGCTGCAGTGTAGAGAACCCACTGTCCCCTCACTTCACACACCATTGTTGATACCCGGGCCGCACCACGTGACACGCTCTGCAGTGCGTGACCCACATTCCTTGTCTTCTACGATAGCGCGCCCTGCATATTAGCCCTGCGATAAAAGGCTTCTGTTTACTACTACACACTTCTACAACTGCCGCCCTTATAAATACTTTATCTGCCTTATTACTACTATGCCTCTTTCAGTGGGGCTGTGGAGCAAACCACAATTAATGTGCGGACAGTTTTTTTCATAACTGTCCACACAATAATTTTGGAGTAAATCCAAAAGCAGTGCTGATTTTGTAGTTACTGATTAAATGTATTGGTGTTGTTGCTATCCTATAAATACATGTTTGAAAATTACACATTTGCATCTCAGATGGTTGATCTACTTACATTTCTGATACTTAAAACCAAAAAAATTCCATACCCTCACTTTGTTATCATTCAGCTTTATATCAGAGGTACTTGTTGAGTTGAGTTCTGTATTTATCTGAGTGTTCTGCAGGTAATGCTAGTCTGATGGGGTTGTTAATAATGCATTGTCAAGAAGTCTTAAAACAAAGATACACAAGAAGACACTAATGATGGGGGGATTCATTACTGATGATCTAAACATTCATACGGGACATAGGATGATTGCCTTAGACTAGATCCTCCCCATGTGTGCTACGGTCTGCAGAAATTCTCACCCGTTCTTCTCCTCCACTCTCCCCCACCCTCACCTAGGATGAGATGGAGGAGCTCCGGTCCGAGATGTTGGAGATGAGGGACATGTTCATGGAGGAGGACATGTACCAGCTGCAGGAGCTGAGGCAACAGTTTGAGCAGGCCAACAAAACCTGCCGCATCCTACAGTATCGTCTCCGCAAGGCAGAGAGACGCAGCCTCCGTGTGGCCCAGACGGGACAAGTAGATGGGGAGCTTATCCGCACCCTGGAGCAGGATGTCAAGGTAATCCTGGAAAGAAAGTGTGTATTTGTGTTGTGGTGGTCTTTGTATGTGTATGTGTTCACCTTCATGGACTTTGATGAGCAGCCAAGAGGGTTTGAGTATGTGAGTGCTTATGCATAATTCAGAGCAACAGAAACTTGAGGAGAGCGAGAATTTTCTAGGCCCTAGCAAGACTTAATAGAAGGGCATATGTCAAAGGACAAATGTTACAATTTGGTTTAAATTCATCCAATCATTTACCAAATAAGATTTCATGTTAGTAGAGGCATTGCTGGTTTTTGTCTTCCTATTGGCCCTACAGCTATTGTTACAAGTTCCCAAGTTCACAGCAGTCTGCAATCCATTTCCATGTGACAGAAGGACAATGTGTCTTTCTCTGGAATAACAGAAGGAGGGACCCGCGGGGGAATGAGAGGGTAATGATGTCACCCCATGAAGGCCCTGTTGTCGCTGTCCCTTGCTAAAAACAGTCCAGTTGTTTATCTTAAAAACAAGATAAATAAAGATTCGGAAAGAGAAGCCCCTCTTCTTTTTCTCTAACTAATATTGTGCTTCTGTTGGGGCTGTTTGTGTTCACTCTGGGGGATAAGGAATTGGTCTCGCTACAGAGTTAAGTCCTCAGCAGCCAATCGGGGCCCAGCCGGTGGGAGCAGGGCTTTCTGGGCTGGGGGATGCCCCTCAAAGGAGGCCATTAACACAGGAAACCAAGAACAAGCCACAGGGATGTGACCCAGGCCTTTCCTCTCTGTATTCTTAAACAGGCAGACCCAGTCTCTCAACACATGCTGAACTTTCTACATAGGATGTTCTCTAAACTAGGTCAAATTACCTCCTTCCCATAAACTCTCCAATGCCTATCTTCCGTCAACCTTAGTTGATCCGTGAGGCCGGTAGTGCTTTCAGACAGCCGGGGCTATTAAAGCACCAACCAATCAATGAGGGAAAGAAAGTCGGACTTGGTTTAGAGGATGATTGAGATGTGTCACCCGTTTTAAACACTCAATTAAATATGAAACAGTAGTATGTATATAGAGTATGACTGTTACATTTAGTAAATACATCTAATTTCCACACATTTGAGGTGCCTTGGACTAAAAAACGACTTTGTGGCATGCTTAGTGTTTATTAGTCACATAGGTCAACATAATCACACAAAATAACATACTGTAGGCTGCAATAGTGGCACTACACAATTGTCTGAACTTAATTGTTGCTCACTCACATAATCCTTGTTCCCTGAGTCATGTGCACACACACACTGTGAGCTGTTCTCACATCCTGTTGCATCTTGCTCTGCCGCAGTTATCAAGGGGAGGGGTGTGGGATTGTTTGTGTGTGTGTGTGCGTGCGTGCCTTTTTTCTGCACTTAATATATTCAATAAAAAGTATAATGCCTGGTTTCTCATTTAAAGTGGTTGTTTGCTGGGAAAACTGACCACAGTCACACTGCCTGTAATCTGTGATCAACTCTGTTGACTTGGCTCCGGTGTGAGGGATACCTCACCCCAAGCTTCACATATACAGGGTGAGGGGGCTGAGTCTCTTTGTACTCCTCCATAGCAACAGCCAGTATGCTAGGATATAGGAGGGGTTGGTGACAGAGGGAGGAGTAGGAGAGACAGAGGCATAGATACAGAGGATAAGAGATAGTCAAAGGAGAGACAGACAGATAGACAGAGACATAGAAATGGTGAGTCCCCTCTCTCTCCCTCGCCATCCCTGTCTTTGCAGCAAATAACAGCGGTGCAAGAAAAACACCAGCATCCTGAAGATAGAAACCGTCTTCATGTATCATCCATGCTTGTCTGGTTCAGAGACCTGATTAGCTGGATCGGGGTGTTCCAGGAAGCGCTGTTGATTCCGCTGACGGATTAACGGGGCCATACCAGGCCAGCATGTGGATTATGCTGCTACCACTAAACATGTGGTGCAGTGTTTGTTTTTTACTACTTGAGAGTTTTTTATAGATAGACATGAGGGAAGAAGATTACTATGCACTCTTTATGCCACAGGAAGACTAACAACTAGATAATAGTTACATCAACGTGCACCAGTTTTCTGAGTATGTTAACTAAAACTGCAATACTGGAACCAATCATGTTGAAGGAAAAAATCCATTGAATCCATTATGGAATAAGGCTGTAAAATAACAAAATGTGGAAAAAGTTAAGTGCTGTGAATACTTTCCGGATGCGCTGTATATTTACAGCCTGACCAATGATCCCTCAACAGAGTTTTTTGTATCTAGAAAATGTCTTTGTATGTTTCGCAGGTAGAGGGCAATGGACATTTATATGGGTTTTCTTCTCAAATTTTTTCCTCTGTGTAAACTGGGAGTCTTCAGTACAGAAGTTTAATGTCCTTTTTTATCTTATAAATTTGTGCCAACAAAAACAATTTCATCATACAATAATTTGTTTTGAATGTCATTGTTTTAAAATAACAAATACAATAAAAAATGTCATTTAAACATTTGTAATTATGTGAACATATTGCTCAGGGGGGACCTGACCTTCTCAAAAGTATTGCACTTCCAAAGTAGTGTGCAATGTGACCAATGTTATAAACTCGCCTCTCCTGTGCTCACTGCAACAATGTTAAACCCCAGTGATAACATCTACAAGGAAGTCAGTTAGAAGAAGAATTGGATGGCTAGCTGTGACAGTGTGGATAGGCAGAAACAGAGGAGTCCACACAAACTCCCATGCAAGCATATAGAGTAACCGTTTAAGGGTATTTCTTTATTTTAACTATTTTCTATATTGTAGAATAATACTCAAGATGTCTTAATTATATCTACATCAATAATTTCTCCTCCCTTGCATCAATTACCTGTGGGGTACCTCAAGGCTCTAACCTAGGCCCTATCATATTCTTGTTATACATGCTTCCCTTGGGCTCCACCTTTCAGAAATATAATATCTCTTACAATTGCTATGCCTATGACACATAGTTGTACTTTCCTCTGAAACCCGGTGACAAGAAATCAGTGAAATCCCTCTCTGATGGTCTTAGAGACATTAAATATGGGTTAGCTAAAACCCTTTTTCAATTAAACAACAAAAAACAAGTTGTTGTATTTGGCCCCACCGACTCAACCAAAGTCATTTGGTAAACTGTTGTCAGAGGAAGCCTTTTCCAGCTCCGGGCCATTGCCAAATTGAAATCAATTCTTACTTTTAAGGATTTGGAGACCGTTATTCATGCATTCATTTCCTCCCATCGGGACTGTTGTATATGGGAGTGTCAGTCTTCCTTGTTTCGTCTTCAGCTTGTCTAAAATGCAGCTGCTAGGCTTTTCACTGTTACAAAGAAAAGAGAAGGCAGCTTGTTTTGGTCTTGCTCCACTGGCTACCTGTTAAATATAGGATTGATTTTATGGTTATTTTATTTGTTTTTAATGCGCTACATGGATCAGCACCCTCTTGTATTTGTGACCTCCTTATCCACCACTCTTCCTTAAGGAAGTGTGCTCCACGGTCCCGATTAAAGTTTAAAGGAGACTGTGCCTTTTCGGTTGCTGCTTTAAAGTTGTGGGATAGCCTACCTTTATATATTAGGTCTTCCACTAGTAGCAACATTTTTAAATCCCACCCTAAAACCAATCCTTTTTCCTTAGCATTTTGTCTGCAAATGGGTAGGAAGTTGTGTTTATGTCTGTCATGTCCTATGTAAATATGTTCTGCTTGCAATATGTTTTATGTATGGTTTTCCTTTTGCTGTCCTATATTTTTAGTCAACCAAACACTGGTTGACACTTGTTGTTTTTAAATGTGCCTTGTAATTGAATTTGACTTGACTTTTGACTTGGCACAGGAAGCCTCACTTCCACAACAAAACATATTCTCATTTTATATTCTCTTAACCAGCTTCTTAAGGTAGTCAGCTGGAATGCCTTTCCAAGAATCTTGAAGGAGTTCCCACATATGCTGAACACATGTTGGCTGCTTTTACTTTACTGTGCAGTCAAACCCAACTCACACCAACTCAATTGGGTTGAGGTTGGGTGATTGTGGAGGATTGGTCCATTAATGAACCACCTTCACTCTTTCTCTTGGTCATATGCATTCCAGGTGATTATCTTATAAAGCTGGTTGAGAGAATGCAAATAGTGGGCAAAGCTGCAACAAGGCAAGGGTGGACTACTTAAAAGAATCTGCAGCATGAAATCTACACAAATCTTTTTGGTTACTACATGATTCCATGTGTTATTTCATTGTTTTAGTATCTTTACTATTTTTCTACAATGTGGAATATGGTAGAACTAAAGAAAAAACATTGAATGAGTTGTTGTGTCCAAACCTTTGACTGCTACTGTAAATGTGCACAATCACTCCAGCAAACACAACCTAAGACATACAAATGCCACAAAACAACTGAAAGAGATTCCTTTGATGGTTGAATGTCTCCTTTTGATTTGGTCTGTTTTTCTGATGGGCCTTGGAGAATCGAGTGCAGTGAGTGGGTAGCAGGGAGGCGGTTGGACGTTAGAAGTCTGAAGGCTGGGGACTTGACTATAATGTACTAGTCATGCAGGCCCTCCCACACCACTTCCTCCACAAGCAGTGACGGAATGCTAGTCACGTCCTTAAAGATCCCCAGCTGGGGCCCCTCTCAACAAACCACTCAAACTGCTAGGAGAGTGACCCTACACAATGGTCAATGTTTAATCTTTCACACTAATGATAATGAATGGGCGTTTGGGAGGGGAGCGGATCCTGGATCTGTAGGTACACCTTCAACCTGGAGTGCTAAAATATACTCAATGTGTAATCCCTTTACATATCCAAGCATCATCATTTTTAAGAGTCACTGGCAGACCAAACAGTGTATGGAAAGAGGTAAAACAGCGAGAGGTGGGGGAAGGTCTTCAAAATGCATTTTTATCAGGCCCATTAATAAAGGTGTTTACAGTGAAAGGGTCCAATCACTGTAAAGCACCAAATAAATAAATAAAAATCAGAGCCCATAAACATCTCAGGACGCTAATGAAGAAGGGCATTGATTTGAACATACAGTCCATGTCAAACAGTACACAGCGAATAGGGTAGAGAGAGAAGGAAAGACAGAGATGGAAGAGAGACAGAGGGAGAAAGAGATGAATGGGAGCGTGGTGGTGAAATAGGCAGTTGGTCCAGCTCAGAATTGGTAGCACAGTGGGGCATTGTGGTTCCCAGCTGCACATTACCTCTGAATCAGGGTCAGAGAGAATCCCCCAATGCTGATACATACACACAAATGCTCTGTTTTCTCCTACTGCTTCCTTCGTCAATGAGATCATCATTGACACCACTACAGTTTACCCAAACATTTCGATGTCTGAAGGAGAGAGAAAATATATGCACCCACACTTCTTGGTAATCAGTCCTTCTTCATGTTGGTGTTGGGCTAAAAGAACAGTGTTTGTGTTCCAGCCCCTATGGGGAACCTATATCCAGCAGTCTTTATCTGCATTCATATGTCAAAGCTTGATGTTGTAATGGCTGATCTCATCTGCCCTACTCCCCTCAAACACATATTTGTGATAACACTGTAAAACATTGTTCATGATCAGAAAGTATGACTGTGATGACGACATCAGAGAAAAAAAAAACATTACTAATGTTTAACTGAGACACATGACAGTTTATAAAGTTTTACCAGGCCTTCGTGAAGTCACGCTGATGACCACTTACTGAATATCAGAAGTCCCTCATAACCTTTCTCTACTCCTCAGGTGGCTAAAGACGTTTCTATCCGGCTGCACAACGAGTTGGATTCTGTGGAGAAGAAGAGGGGTCGTCTTGAACAGGAGAATGAGGAGCTGAGGGTTAGGCTCCAGGACCTGGAGGTTTCCAAGCAGGTCCTGCAGGCGGAGATGGAGAAGCAACGAGAGGTAAACCACAATGTGCTAACATTCTTGGCGGGGAGCTGTTTGGCCCGGTTGAGAGGGCGTGAGAACTTGGGCTTCAAGTTCAGCTGTGTCTTGGTTATGTAGGCTGGATTTCAGCTTCTTAGATCAGTAAAGCATATTACTTATGTGCATTACAGAGTCAGAATCAGAATTGTCTGTATTCACTTAGCTACCTTTATTCACATTTAATAGCTACATTAAGATATATCCAGCATTTTACTGTAATGGTGCTGGTATTGGTATATAGAGACAAAATACACAAAATATAAGCAAAGCTGACATTATTTGATCAGTGAGCAGTGTGGGGGAATGTTAAAAGTAACTTATTACATTCAGTAGTTACAGTCCCCATTAAGTAACTTGTTACTTGACTACTTGCTGTAGAAGGTAAGGCGTTATGTGCTTAGCTACTATAGCTCTTCATTCTAATTGTAATAATAACAATAATTGTATATTTTCATTTAACCTTTCACATATATTTTCTTAATGACAAAACAAAACGTTAGCTCTTCTGTGATGGGTGTGGGTGTAATAAGTGCTGACTGTTCGTATCCATGGCGTATGCAACAAATACAAATCTTCATTGGTCACTTGAATAATTCCATTAATTTCCACTTCAGGAGGGACAGTCATTGTTCTCTTGTTTTGTATAAGGATGTTGCACTAGGAGATCCTTTGAGTCTGTATTCACGTGCTGGTCACTTTTATTGGATTGTCGTATAATTACTTAGTCAGGTATTGCATAGTCATAGATTCATGACTATTACATAGTGACCAGCATTATCAATTATTAATCATTATACAGCAAGAATAACCAATATTGTTATCTGAAATTGTTAGACACATTGCAATTTAACAGTGCACATTGCAATATCACATTGCAATTTTACAATGAACTAATAAGGGATTACTAAAATTAAATAACAAACGCTCTGTGTTGCTCAATACTATAAAAAGTAGTCTGACTACTGTGTAAAGTGTTACTTTGTAATGCTTTACCCTCAACACTGGCAGTGAGTTTATCCAATTGTTTATTTACAGTTATTATGTTACGTCTCATTCACACATTATTTATATTCACGTTTAAGTCATTTAGTATCCTCCATAAAGTACTGACTGCTTATGTTTTTCTATATTTGGCAAACTAGTCGCCAAACCTTAACTAGGCAATTTTGCCATTGTCTATCAACTGAGCTACAATGGACCCTGAGAAAACAAAACAATCCCCCAGACAACTGAAAAATAATGTGATTTAATGCTGTTCAATTATCAATCCAATAAAATAACCTAAGCAGTCCATGGCTGGCTACCACTGCCTACATTTATGGCAGACAAAGATTAACATGTCTGTTCCATATATTGTTTTGCTAGCAAACCTTTTTATACTGGCACAAATGCCAACGACATTTGTTGTTCAAATTAATTGCTCTTAATATACACGGGCAAGAGAACATTGCTGTCATGGACCTAATAAAAATAAAAGGTAATATACTAACTATAATGGAGAATTAGAATACAAAGTAGTAGAATTACAACAATATTGTCTTAGCAAATTTTACAGAAAATATAATTTCACCTAGATTGATAGCTAGGACAAAAATAATTAGCCAGCTAGGGATACTGATTCACTAAACTTGTTTGGACACAGAAGGGAAGTTGTGCCTTTTAAGGAATGAACAGACGATGGACTGGAGCAATGTTTTGGGAGAATGGGAGAGGGAAGGAGGAAGAGGTGTGGCAACCAAGCTTATTTTGTTTCAGTCCATGCAGTTGGTTCATCGAAACCCAAAACATTTATTTTAAGATTTAGTTTTTCCAATCCCAGATAATGATTTACACTTGTTTCCCAAAAAGTTGTAACGCTGCGTAAAATGTAAATAAAAACAGAATGCAATGATGTGCCAATCATTTATCTGTGTAATTAATTAATTGCAAATAGTAAAAGATAACATATTGAATAGACAAACTGAAAAATTGTATCCATTTAGAATTTGATGCTGGCAACACGGTGCAAAAACATTGCATATTTACCTCTTCTAAACAATACTCTGTTAGCAACTGACGGAATCTGACGGGATCATTTGCTGTACTTTTGAAAGCACATTCTTGCTTGATACAGAATTTCAGCTGCTCAACAATTTGGGATCTTGTTAGTTGTAGTTTAAGTTTCATAATGCACCAAATGTGTTCCCATGGGAGACAGGTCTGGACTGCGAAAGGCCAGTTCAGCACCCAGACTTGTTTACAATGGAGCCATGCTGTTGTGATACGTGCAGAATGTGGTCTGAAATAAGCAAGGCCTTCCCTGAAGAAGACGTTGTCTAGATGGCAGCGTTTGTTGCTTCATAACCTTTATATATATTTTAGCATTAATGGTGCCTGATGGCCCCTCTCCTCTTTAGTCCAGAAGATGGTGGGCCCAGAAGTTTTCCTGAGCCCATGCAGTGATTTCCACTACAGAATCGTTTATGTTTTGAATGTAGGGGCTTCCGAGGGCCCGAAGGTCATGGCCATCCATTATTGGTTTTTGGCCTTGTCCCTTGCATACAGTGATTTCTCTGGATTCTCAGAATCTTTTAAATATATTATGTACTGTAGATGATTCTCAAACTCTTTGCAAATTTACGCTGAAAAATGTTAACTATTAAATTCTTGCACTTCTTGCCTGCATGGTCTTTTACAGAGTGTCTTTTACCCCTCCACTTCTTCACTTGTAACAACCCCATCCTCTCTGGCATGATCTTTTATTACTCAATTAAGATATTGACTTGTTTCCAAATGACCATTTTGAAGATACATAAAATGTCTCTTAGTATGTTGTCGTTGTAAATGTTTTTATTAAATGTAGGATGTACAGTATTTGCACATCATTTGTATTCTGTTTTTATTTACATTTTACACAACCTTCCAACTTTTTGGGAAACAGGGTTGTTCTTTGAATCCGGGTATAAACCATTCACCTTTAAGCAAAATGTTGGCATTTGTGTTTTCTTCATTGTGGCTCTATGTTAAATAGAAAACCATAGAAAGAAGTTTCTTTGTGCATTTCTATCTATCCTCATAAATACATCTGATTAATAGACTTTGCTCTGTATAGATATGCTCACAGGAGAGCATAAAATGATTTCCTCTTGTCTTAGTCTTTGCCCTCCCCCTGTGTTGACTAATCTAGTGTGGACAAAAGGAGGCCACACTCTCCTGCTGTCACTTTATGGAGAAGTGGAGAGGATAGCAGTGAGGGGCACTGATGGCAGACCATGGCCTTGGCCCAACTCTTAAAATGGGGGCAGGGCTGGTTTGGCAGCTGGGTGTTTGGTTAGTTGCAATGCTAACTCCCTCGCTGAATGGCTGGTTGGCTGACTATTAAGCTTGCAGTCTGGCTCACTATTTAGCTAAGGTCTGGCTGGTTGGTGGATTGGTTAGCTATGTGTTTGGTGAGCTAAGTGGCACTGCTGTTTTGCTTGAGAAGAAACATTCTTTGCATAGCTGGACACATTTCTGATCCAAGACGGTTATGTTTGCCTGTCAATCCCTGGCGCCACTTGTTCAGCGGCCACTCTTCCTTTGATGTAAAGGATAAGTTACCAACATCTTGAATGAGAAATCCATATTAAAGCCAGGTAACCTGCCAGAAGCAGAGCTTTGAAGGGTATGATGGTGCATGGCATGTCTCAGGCTGGCATCCAGGGGAAAAAGGCCAAAACCCCCCCTTGGGCAGAACAAACATTAAACGCTTAATGTAACCTCTAAACCTAACAAGTTGCACATCTTGAAAGATGAGAAATGAATGACCGTTTTTTGTGACGTGAAAAGGCACAAAAGGTTTTTGACAAAAATGGAGTAGGCAAAGCTTTATATTCCACAGGAAATACCCTTCAGAAATCAACAATCTTATCTTTAATAATTTTCAAATTTAATAGTTTGGGTTGATCCTGGTTTAGCTTAGTCTTCAGCTAAGCCTATAGGCTAAGGCTTAATTACACTTAATCGAAAACTGTTCCAATGAGATGCAAAACGTCTAACAAAGACTGCTTGTGTATTCCATGACTATTAAATTATGTTACTTCTTTGCCCCACCAAATGTGTCAGCCAAATTACGGGAATGTGTCAGAAACTGTGCAACATAAGCACTGAAATAAGTGCTACATTCTCAGAACTAGTTACTATATTTATGTACCAATCGACCTCCAATAGTTTTGCTTTCCTGCACCTTGTTGTTACCACGGCAACAATGTAATTTAAAACCACTTAGCTCACAGTTTGACACACAGTCGCGCACATACACACTATTATTTCAAAATCTGTACGATAATTGTTTCAGTGCAATACAAAAAGATTCCTTATTTTACGGATAGCGTTGCAAGCCTAGACAGAACTTTGATAACGTGGTGTGCAGACAGACCCTGCTTTTAATCAAATCCTGCAAACTCTACTGCATAACATTCTACTTGCACCACACTCCAAGTGACAGGAGTATCACAGACATAAAGTACATGTATAAAAATTAACGTAAAATTCTGTGGCTCCTGTCTGGGAGTGGAAGTGAGGCTTCTGCTGCAGTATTAAGGTAGACTGGCTTATGGGTAGCTAGCCCATTGAATTCCGGAGTGGCTGAGGATAAATATGAATTGCCTTCATTCGCTAAGTACATTTCGGCATATCCATAATTGAACTAGGTATGATGGTACTGCTAGTAGACAACATATGGAGACAAAATACAAAAAACATCTACTTGTCATATGGTAATACGCGGTGGTGGTGAGCATCAACATGGATCAGCCATAACATTATGACCACTTACAGGTGAAGTGAATAACTGATAATCTCGTCATCATGGCACCGGTCAGTGGGTGGGATATTTGAGGCAGCATGTGGACATTTTGTCCTCAGAAAAATTGTCAAGAATAGGGATCTGAGCGACTTTGATTTGACTTTGAAAGGGTCAAATTGTGATGGCTAGACAACTGGGTCAGTGCATCTCCAAAACTGCAGCTCTTGTGGGGTGTTTCCGGTTTGCTGTGCTCAGTACCAACCATTGTTACACCCTTTCATGGAAACTGCCCTCTCATTTTCACTGATGGTTTACACCTGTTTATTACAATGTTTTGTAACTGATTTGATACAAGCCAGGCTGAGGGAGAAGAGAGGGTGCAGAGAGGGAAGGTAAAAAAACAAAGAAAATCATGCCATGTATTCTGAACCTTTTCTCTGCCCCACCTTATTTTCTCTTTCAGTGATCGTAACCTCAGTTCAGTGGTTTTGTCTGCCTGCCTCTGTCCAGCACATTGCCCTTTATTTATAGTCAGCCACATGTTTGATAAGAGCTCAAATGGACAAAGGAACATGGAGTTTTTGCTACCCCTCCCCTCTACAACCGAGACAGTGCTGATTAAGGCACTTCTTTATCCCTCCACTCCACTCCTTCTAACCCTGTGTTTCTCTATTTCCAAGCACACTGATTCCCATTCAAGCTGTTTTGACCCCCTGGAGGTGATGAAGCTGGATTGGAAGGTTTGGTGGAGTGATGGAGGTGGGTTGGGGGAGGGAGGGAGGAAGGGAGTGGGGAAGAGAAGGGGATTGGGAGGTTGGTTCTGCAGCAACTCCGGTGGAGATGGAGCCTGTGGTATGTGGGGTCCTGGTGAGGAGGCAGGCAGTTAGGAAAGATTACACCCTCAATGGGAAACCTCACTGGCAAAGACAAACACTGCAGGATGTCGCACCCTCCATTTTTTGTCTTACTCTCTCAAGCTTGTTTTTCAGTCTTTCTCGCAACTCCGTTCCCACTTTCCTTTTGACACTCTCTTGCTAGTGCTTGCTCTATCACTCAGAGGTTTTGGATTAAATTCAAAGGGGTGGATTTGTCATCATGGTCAAAGCTAGAAGAAAATAAAAATATATATATAACAAAATAAAAGTAATAATGAACAAAGGACAGCATTGAATATGTGTATCTTTCTCACTCAACCTTTCTGGTTGAATTACAGTGAAATGAATATATCAAGTAAATACAAATGTTTAGTAAGCACTACACACACAACATCTTGAAAATGATTTGAATGTATTTTTTTATTACTTGTGGACAAATAACCAAAAAGATTCTCTCTTTCTCACTCGGTAGTTGTGAACAGATCGACCAGCGTTTCACCTGCTGGGGTTTGTGTATTTGTGGGCTTTTATTGCCCCCAGAATGACGTGATTTAGTGGGGTCACAGTCATGGCCTGATAAAGGAAACCCATCTCTACAGCGGGCTATTTCAAGGCCTAAAACAGTTCCTTTGTATTGCAACTACCATTCATTTTGCCATTACTTATCCAGGAAACACTACACTGAGCCTGCGCCCATTTCATTTATTTGACTTTCAGGAAGTGCTGTTGTCCTCTGTTAGTAGGGGGCAGGGGAAGCATGGCCCTGCTCCCTACATGGAGTAGAAATAGAGGGAGGGGATAAAGGAAGGTCATTGGAGTTGGAGGACATGTGAGCTACTACTTTATCATTTACATGCTTGTTCCTCATATGAGCGCTGGCCCGGTGCCATTGATCATTCAATGCTTTACAACATGCAGGGGGCACTGGCGACCTCTTTAGGGTTCTTAAGCGTTATGAAACTAGGTTACGGTGAAAATAATTAGGTATTTCTCCACCCGCACACACCATAGTTGCTGTAATAACAAGAAATACATTAAATTTACATATGCACAATGGTTGTCTGCTGCATTTGGTCATTCGTGAAAGCATCACTTGCTTAGGCCAAGCTAGGAGGTCAAATTCTAAGCTTTGCATGCCAGCTAATCTTCACCGTGCAAATTCATATTTCCCTGAACGGCTGCTGTTGCTTTGTATGTGTTATATTATACAGTCATGCGGAACATGTGAACACCCAATGAAATATTTAGTAATTTTTTAAGAAATATGGACATATCAATATTGGATCTTCTTTAAAACAATATCTATAGATAAACTACTAGACCTGCAATGCACTAGACCTGCATGCAGCTAGTCCTCCAAACATCCAAGTTGTGACCGCGCCTTGTAAAAAATGTCTCAGCTTCCTATAACCCTCAAATGGTCCCTAATAAAAACAACGTGGCTTCCCCCAGTCTATACCGCTACCACTGTTATGGGGATTTTGCTGGCTAGCTGTATGTCTCTGACTAGGAGCGCTCTAACCAGGGTGTGTACCTGTGCTCTTCTTAGTGCAAGCAAACAAACCTTTTAGGGGCTATGACAGGGTCAAAGCAGAGTTATGGAGGCACTGGATGGGGGTTTTTCTGGGTCATTGTGATTTATCAGGATGTCATCATCAGGAGGTCACCTTGGAATACAACAATTTCTGCAGTATTAAACTATAGGCTGTGTTAATACGCCCAGGCCTGTGAGCCTCCTTAGTCAAGGGCTATGGGAGATTTTAGCACAGGTATTGTCAATGTCAATCAATTTGAAGTGGACAATGCAGTGTGGACGATGTAGTGTGGACAATGCAGTGTGAAAAGGCCTAATACTACACACTTTTGTTAGGCTAATGGCTGAAAGTGAGAGAATGACTGATGGACAGCCATATAGACAAAGCAGGAGCTTTGTAGAAGCTATAAAGAAGATACAGAAAAACAAAGAAATCGGAAAAAGATAGGGAATAGGAGAGAAAAGGGAGAGAGAAGGATGGGGGAGAGTATAACTAGTGATTGTAAAAGAGTGTTCCCAGGCATTTCTGGGTAGATGGGAAGGAGCTTCACACAGTGAGTCATGTGGGACAAACAGTAGCATACGTGTGTGAAGGAGGATCAGAGATTCCATAGAGGAACATACAGTAAAATGCTTGCAGAATAACACCGACAAACACACTCACACACTCATTATAAAATCAACACGCACACTGCACAATCATCACAAAACACAGATGTATCCATGTTTCAGTGTAGCACATCATGGATCGGCCCATACCATTTCATCACATATGAAACAGGCACAACCTGTGTTGAATAGCCCCTAAGGAATCACAAGGTAATTTCATGCTCCAATTGAAAAACACACAAAATACGTAGAAGAGCCAGGTCAAATGTGGCACGGACAGATCCTGAGGCAAGGTCCAGAGGCTGTGTAGCCCTCAAACTCCTCTTCATTACAGTGAAAACGCTGTAGACATAGAAACCTGAGCACCGGAGCCCTGACAGGTTAGATGAAAGGCTTGTTATATCCCTCTCCTGCTAGTCTCTCCCTCCCCAGACAGGCTCTCCACACCTGAGCCTGCAAAGGAGGGGGGAGACAGTGTGGGCACTTCTAAAACCCTGGCTTTGTTTACCACCCCCCTGGGTCGTGCATTTACTCAACATCTTGCCTTTTATGGCCCTCCCTGTCTTTTGTATAATAGCCATTAAAAAGCTTTTAAAAAGGCTAATTATCTTGCAATGTTGCAGTCGGTTGCAGAAGGTTTAGCTTAGACCATGTGGCCTTCTGGGAGAAATGTATGTGTGGAGAAACAATGTGGCAAAGACAGTGGAGTTGAGGTTAGACGGTATGTGTGAAGTGGGCTTTAGAGGCAGACAGTTTTATCAATAAGCCTAGCTTTCTTTACCGAGGCCTAGTGTTGATGGCTAATTGCTTTCAAGAGTACAGTGTGTGTGTGCTTTTTCATGCATGGTTCTTCATTACTATGTGTCTTGTGCCGCTCCAATATGCTCCAATATGTACATATGAAATATACATCCTTATGTCAGGGTAATTTGCTCACTAGACCGTGGGCCGCTTTTCATCCATCACTTCACTAAGCACGCAGCTATCAGCAAAACAAACATCCAAAGGGAGTTGTTTGCGAGTAATCCTTTTCATATCCACTTATCAGAGGGCCCGAAATGACCCCTTTGGCCATGGTGACAATGGCACTTAAATGTTTATGGCATCACCAGGAAGAGATGGCCTATCAGACCGAGTAGGCAGGTATTTTGTAAAGTCTCATCTCCGTCACACATCCTTTCTGAAGCCGTTGCCATGGCTCCTGTCGGGAGCTGTGACTCAGGTTAGGGCCAGACTCCACTGACTCCCCCTTCCTGCCAGGCAAAGGCCGTGACATCATCATCATGCTGCCAGTTGCTCCTGCATTAACAGAAGAAACAAGTTAATGGGATTGGCCAATGGCACGTAACAGTGGTTACGCTGTCGTTTTGAGTCATGGTTGCCATGGCTACCCAAACCTCTCTGTGGAAAATATTTTATAGGCCCAACTTCACATTAAATATTACGCAGGCATGAAATATTTCAGTTCAGTTCAGCAAATGACTAGAATTTGACATATAGAATGTTGCATCCACATTTCTGTTTCCTGTTCTTATTTTCCTGAGTCTCCCAGAATCTCTGGTTGTGCTGGTGTGCGTGCATTTGTCCCCCTTATATAAAAACAGACATAGGAGACATAGGAGGATGAGATGGAGTTGAACTTTTCTTGAACTTCATCTCTGTCTGTCTCTATTTATCTGTCCATCTCTCTGTCTCTTCATCTCTGTCTGCCTCTATTTATCTGTCCATCTCTCTGTTTCTTTATCTGTCTGTCTATATTTATCTGTCCATCTCTCTGTCTGTCTCTATTTATCTGTCCATCTCTCTGTCTCTTCATCTCTGTCTGTCTCTATTTATCTGTCCATCTTTCTGTCTCTTCATCTCTGTCTGTCTATATTTATCTGTTTATCTCTCTGTCTCTTCATCTCTGTCTGTCTCTATTTATCTGTCCATCTCTCTGTCTCTTCATCTCTGTCTGTCTCTATTTATCTGTCCATCTTTCTGTCTCTTCATCTCTGTCTGTCTATATTTATCTGTTTATCTCTCTGTCTCTTCATCTCTGTCTGTCTATATTTATCTGTCCATCTCTCTGTCTCTTCATCTCTGTCTGTCTATATTTATCTGTCCATCTCTCTGACTCTTCATCTCTGTCTGTCTATATTTATCTGTCCATCTCTCTATCAATTCACCTCTGTCCGTCTCAATCTGTCTATCGGTCAGTCACTTCATCTGTCTTGTCTCTATCTGTCCATATCTCTCTATTATATCATCTCTCTCGTCTCTGTCAATTTCTCTGTCTTTTTGTCTCTCTGTCCATTTCACTCTTTGTCTCGATCTCGCTCCAATTCTCTATCACTCTATTTTTATCAGTTTCTTTCCATCCCTCTTTTTCTGTCTCTGTCTGTGTTGGTGGATCTGTCTCTTTTTTACATGCTCTCTCACTGTCTATTCATCTTTTGCAATCTGTCTAATGTATGTGAAATTATACATTGACAATAAGTGATGAAGAATTTAAGTTTGAACCAGGGACAAACGGTAGGACTGATTTGAAAATAAAATAATTAATCTGATGGAAATGTATACTGAGATATTGTTCATGATTTTCCTTTTGGCATGGTAGCTGGTTATGACTGTGTAATTGTGTGTGTTTGTAACTTAATATCTTTGTCACTTAGATTTTGTGTTGTGTACCTCACAGATATTTGGGAGATTACATCACCTTTGGCGGTGGGCTCAGTTGAAATACTACAATAGTTTTTGTGCATGTCCAATATTATCTGTTTTCAAGGCCTCCTTGGTGCTGTGCTCTCCTCTGACAAGGGATAGTTGCCCAAGGCGTAATCTCCCAGATCACAGTGGTGCTAAACTAGATCATGAGACTGAGTGGGGTGAATGAAAAGTGAGATGGATTGCTCAATTGGATGAGGAAAATGGGGTCTTCATTGGTCCCTGTGTGGGGGAATCCATTACAAGTCGTCCGTACCCTGTTCTGTCAGTCCCTGAGAGATGGACGGGCATGAGAGAAAGAGATATGAAGGGAGAAACAGAGCAAGGGAGTGTTAAGGAGAGAGAGAGGGAGGTGGAGAGAAAGGGGAAAGTAGGAGAGAAGGAAGGAAGAGAGAGATGGAGGGAAAGAGAAATGGTGAAGAAGGTTGAGTGAAGCGAAGGGGAAGACTACCACATACATATAAAAACCACTGCACCATTAACCTTTACAACACATTATAAGCTGTGTTTGACCAACTAAGCGTGTTTCCTGGGTTGCTTCTTGTGTGTGTGTTTGTGTGTGTGTGTGCAGAAGTAGCAAGCTGCAGTGGCGTGATATAACTTCCACACCCACCCCTGCACCATCTCTCCAATAGCCCTGCACCGCTCCATGCTGTGACACAATTTCCTCTCATCTCTCTCCTCTTCAATTATCAGTTAACTTCCAGGCAGCTGTAGACACTATTATCAAGACAGGACAGCCTGGATGCACATGGTGGAATAAAGTGTTCGCCAACCACGTATTGATGACTATGCCTGACTCTGCTAACAGCAACGCAGTAAGACCGCAATTAAATACGTTATAATGACACATTTTTATACCGGCCCTGTTAACAGGGGCTTCATCAGAATAAAGTATATTATCAAGCTGATTAGTATAACCTCATTTTTTTTACATTCATCAGACACCCTAATGCAGCGCCACTCACAGTGCGTCCATAAATGTTCACACTGATCCCCCTTTCCCCCGTGTGCATCGAACCAACAACCTGGCATTACAAGCACCATGCTCTTGCTCAGTGATATTAGTGACATTTGTGGATACGACTCTTAGGTTGTAATGCTTTATTCCGTAGCATCAGTACATATGAATGGATCTGTACTCTGGTCTTGTGATGTCTGTGATGGTGTCCATACCAGAGGGGTATTCATCTCATTCCTCTATTGGCCCCGCAACATTTTCATCCAACCTCCTCATCCTCCTATTCCTCCATCACCAGCATTACAGCTCTGATGGCCTGGGAAGTGTCAGCTCAGTTGTCCTCTGTCCTGCGTGGTCAGAAGAGCATGTAGATAGCTGACCAGCTGTCACACTGGACGCAGTGTATACTGACTGGGTACTTCTATCTCCTCTCAGCAATTTGATAAGTGTAGCGTTCAGTGCTAGTCTTATGGGGAATTTTCGGGGGCTTGTTAGTTAAGCTCAGGGGGGTGGAGTGCTCTCCAAACTCATTTTGTGGGAGAAAGGAAAAGAAATTGGCTGTCAGGCTCTCACTTCTAAGAGTGTGAGGGTTTAGTCAAAAGATGATGAGTGTGTGTGTGTGTGTGCGCGCGCATGCAGTTGCGCACGCAGACTGTGGGTGTGTGTGTCTCCATGTTTTTATGTGTGAAGTCTGCATCCACCCACTCACCAAAAAATAAATACTAAAACCTCTCCTTGCACAGCAGCCCAGATATGCTGTCATTTGAAACTGGACTCAATGTTGTTTTGATTTTGTTGTTGTGTTTGTTGTGTTTGTGTAGACAGGTCTAGTTAAGAGAGTAGCTTAGCTATGGCTAGTATTCAAGGGACCTTCGTCTCAGCATCTGTCTCCATAAGCGATCAGCTAGCTGACGGCTTAATGAGCGTCAGGTGCTCCAGATTCTTCTAACGAGCAAAAGAGGGAGAGAAGGAGGCACATTCTCCTTGACTTAATTCCGTTAGAGGAGGAGGAGAATGGAGAAGAGGAAAGGAGAGAGGTGTGTACTGTCATGACTGAAATCACTAAGGATTCAGCTAAAGTATAAAGAAATATAACATTTTGTAAATCTGTTCCTAAGTACTACTATGAATAACATGAGAGACGTTATGTGATCGTTTCTCACTGTTAAATGACCCACAAATCTAGTTGCCTACTCGGATCCATTTTCATAGCGCTCCCTTCCCAATTTCATGGAATCCAATTTGCACTTATGAACTGATCGCAGCAACTCATGGCAACCTCAGGAGACTTTAAGTTCAAGAAGTTAATGTCACCAATTTGCAAAAGTACATGTGCCAGAAGCGCCACTGCAATGTTGAACGTTAAACTGAATCATGTGTACTCATAACTTCCATTTTTATTTTTTCAGTCAACTTTTTGGCAAACACTTCATTAATGTAATGTCAAAAATCAGCTAAGAAGGTTGCTACCCAAGGGTCCTACTATGCTAGTACATTAGCACTGTAATGTTGAAGAATAGAAGCAGAACAAAAGCTTTTTCATTGACAATTATTCATTAACCCAAATGTTCTTGATTAAGAATGCAGGCAAGCTTACTGTTTTAGCACAATCTGCTAAATAGCACAAGCTCTATATTGCAAATACTGTGATTCAAGAGAAATAGTTATCACAAAATAGTATGTGTTAATGATAATTTACTGTAGTATTTATTTTTACATAAAAAAACAATTTCTTTTTGGTATTTCAAATCCCTCAACTCCTTCAAAACCATTAACCCAACACCCACTCATGCTTTACTGAAAGTGAACAAATCCCAAAGCATGCCAGGTGGAAAGAAAATGAGGGTACTGTTAACTGGGTCAAACTGGCTTCCCTGCACAGATTTGACTGTAATGCCTTTCACAGATCAGCCATAACATTATGACCACCTGCATAATATTGTGAGGTCCCCCTTTTGCCGCCAAAACAGCACTGATCCATTTTGGCATGGACTCCACTAGACCTCTGAAGGTGTGCTGTGGTATCTGGCACCAGATCTATTAAGACCTTTGAGTTGCAAGTTTGACCACCATGGATCAGACTTGTTTTTCCAGCACATCCCACAGATGCTCTATCGATTTGATTGAGACCTGGAGGTTTTGGAGGCCAAGTCAACACCTTAAACTCGATGTTGTGTTCCTCAAACCATTCCAGAAACATGTTTGCTTCCTGCAGAAAGAGGCCAATGCCATCAAGGAATACCGTTTCTAATAAAGGGGGTACACGGTTGGGAAAAATGCTTATGTAGGTGGTACTTGTCAAAGTAACATCTACATGAATGGCAGGACCCAAGGTTTTCCAGCAGAACATTGCCCAAGGCATCACACAACCTATTTTCTCATCTGGTGTCATGTATTCTCATGGTAAGCAACGCACATGTACCTGGCCATCCAACATAATGTAAAAGAAAATATAATTTATCACAACCGGTCACCTTCTTTCATAGCTCTGTGTCCAATTCTGATGCTCACATGCCCCTTGTAGGTCCTTTGGCAGTGGACAGGGGTCAGCATGGGCACCCTGACTGGTCTGTGTCTACACAGCCCAATACACAACAAACTGCGTTGCACTGGATGATCTGCAACCTTTCTATCAAAACCAGCATTCATTTTTTTATCAATTTGAGCTACAGTAGCTCATCTGACCACACGGGTCAGCCTTTGCTCCCCACGTGCATCAATGAGCCTTGGCCTACTATGACCCTGTTGCCAGTTCACCGCTTTTCCTTTTTTGGACCACTTTTGCTAGATACTGAACACTGCAGACCGGGAACACCCCACAAGAGCTGTAGTTTTAAAAAGCTCAGTCCCAGTCATCCAGCCATCACAATTTGGCCCTTGTCATAGTCGCTCAGATCCTTACCCATTTTTCCTGCTTTTAAGACATCAACTTTGAGGATAAAATGATTACTTGCTGCTTAATATATCCCATCGACTGACAGTTGTCATGATGACGAAATTATCAGTGTTATTCACTTCATATGTCAGTGATAATAATGTTATGGCTTACAGTTGTATATTACCACTTCCCATCCCAGTCGAGAGAAACAGCGAGGTAGAGACACAAAGAGGACCTGTCTGATGTCATTGTTTTTTATTATATTGTTTCTTTCTTTCTACTTATTGTTGTGCTGAACATTTTGATTACTTTAATGATGTAATATTATGAATGAATAGTTATTCACAGAGTACGTTTTGGCAATATGTAATTTTTTTACCTCACGCTAATGAAACAGTTTTCTATTCTATTAAATTGCAAGATCATTTGGGGATGAAGAGGGATTGAGGGAACCTCAGCACACTTTCCATCCTATATGTGCTCTGAGCTCACTGGCCTAGGATGGGATGATAGTAATTATTAATTCTGTCTTAATATTCTGCTGGAATAAGGTCTGGGGTGAATGTGTAATGTTAGGCCTGGCACACTCCTCATTCTCACCTTGTGTCAGATTTCCATTTCCCTATAGTTCAAATTCAGTGGGATACATTTGTTTTGTTTGGTGGCGGACATTTTGTTTTGCATAATGTGGAACATGTTGCCGTGATTAAACATGATTGGCCCATGCCTGTGGGTAATTAAGCATGTGTTTACTGCAGGTGTGGTTGGTGGGTCTTGGGTGAACCATATGCAGATGGTTTTGTTCTGTTGTTAGGCCAACTTATTTATGATGAGTTGTTTCAATCATTCAATGTCCTTAGCACTTTCCATTTGTCTCTGTCTCCTGATGTTTGCACAGGTGTCTCTGTCTTTGTCGGTGTCCGTCTCTTTGACCTCTCTAACGTGGGAGTAATATAAGCCTCTCATATTAGAGGCCAGTGTAGATTAGATCACCAAGGCAAGGTCATTACAGAAATGTGCCCCCGGGGACACGGTTACGTTGTAGTTTCAATTTCCAATTTCCACATGAATGTACTGTCAGAAAGGGGACATTGCCAGGATTTCCCAAGTCATGTTCCTAAAGACATGTTTGATACAAAGAGATTTTTGAGATTTCAGAGATGTTTAATGCCCGACAACAGGAAATTCATATTCAACGTTTTTCATATATCTTAACTCCTCCTCCAAATTAACTGGATTAGTTGAAAGGCGCGGAAGAAAACCTCCCAGGAATAGTGTTCCTTCACAGACGAACCATACGTGGGGGATCTTTTTCATTTGAATGTAGACAGTGGGAGCAGTCAGGGCAGCTCAGTCCTAGGGGTTTATCCTAAAAGGTAACCGGTTCACTATGTTGCAGTACTCTACAACCAGCCCATAGGAATTAGAGTGGCATTTGGGATGTTCCCTAGAAGTGACGTTAGGGGGGAGACATTAAAAGGATAGATGAAAGGATCAACAGTGGTAGCTCAGCTTGGTTTGAGCTCAGTCTTTGTGTGGCTGTTTGAAGGGTGAGACTTGGGTCAGATGGAGGGATAATATCTTAATATCATTCCTTTCTTTTACCTCACCTGTTATTCCAAGGTGCTTCAGTGCTAATGGGCCCGTCTATGATGCGTTATTATTGTGGCCGTGACCAGGTAACTGAGAGAACAGAGTGGACTCCTGTCCACTGCCCAAATTCTCTCTGTGACGACCTAGAAATGACCCCTGTTGTTGCCCTCTCCTCTGCATTCCCAGAAGTCAAGTCCAGAGTTCACTCATTATCTAAACTGATGTAAACCTTGAAAATGCTGCAGAAACCCAGGCTCTGAAACAAACCACCCCCACTGTGGTCACCCAACCCCCATACACCCAGAATCACCCATCCCCTTTCTCTCTCAAACCTCCCAGTCTCATAGAGGCATGTGGTAGGAGGTGTCACTGATCCTCTTCCTGTGTGGTGTGTGGGGGGATGGGGTCGTGGTGGGGGCTTTGTTGTCAAATACAGAGGGCTATTTTTAGGGTTGCTGCAGGGTCACCCTCTGCGAATCACCCATGGACAGATGGTCGGTGCCTGGTCTTGTGGGAAGGGCTGTAGTTTGGTCTGGATTCTTGGGAGAGCGGGTTTTCTCATTTACACATGGGCTCTCTCTTTGTGCCTTGGTAACAGTTGCTATCAGCTCAGGTGTCCTCCTGTGTGTGAGAGAAAGGGGGGATGAGAGGGGTAAAGGGAGGCGGGCAGGAGAGCAGCCTGCAGCACGGATGGTCAGGCATTTAAGATCTAACCAATCAGCTAGCTTACTTTGAAGACAAAGAGGGAATGTACAGTAGAGTCAAGATAGGCTGAATATAAGAGGGTTGAGAATGGGAGTTTGGGGAGGGGGTGAAGGGCAGGTTAAAGACTGCTCGGGTCTTGCCTCAAAGCATTTCTCTTGGATATTAAGATCATTTATTATCTGTAATTCTATTGTGTGTACTGCACATAAATCACAGAATAAGATGGTGTGTGTCTGTTAACACCTTTGCCTGGGCAATCATGCAAATGCAAATCGTCACGTTTTCAGTTGGATGTATATATTTTAGCAGAGGAGCCAGACATTGCCACTCCTGCATCTGTTTTGTTTTCCGTTGTTTTTTGGCAAGCGGAGCTGTATAACGTCAATAGGGATTTAAAGGGTCTGCATTTCCTGCTTTTCGTGTTTTTTCCCCCTGTCACCTCCTCCACCCTCTCCTTTACACCAATTTGTTCCATTGGCCTCCACTGTCAGAAACGGAATAAGGGAGTGCACAAGGGGTTGTCATAGGAACCAGTATGTCATTATGGTCTGTGGTGGTTGTTGGGGGATAGTAGATAACACGTTTTGAGCAATGAAATATTATTCCTACTACGTCTCCCTGCCCTCTCACTCTCTTTTCTTTCTCTTGCTCTCTCTCATTTACTATGCAGACTGGCTTTATCCCCTCTACTTCACCACCCTGCCTCTCTCTGTCTCTTGAATCCCCTTTTCTTTTACTGTTATTGTACTGTACTGTACTTTGACACCATTACGGAAGCACATTCATAACACACACTCTAACTCACACTAACTTGTATTGCTTCATGTCTGCTCTGTTTGAAATTGTTGCATCAAATCAATAAAAACCCTTTTAGAAACAAAGGTATACCAGTTGATGCTCAGGGTCAGACCAACTTTGCAAAGCCTTTTCCCCATAGCCTTCCTACTCTTGCTGAAGTTAAGCATCTGAGTTTAGTAACTATTTTATCCACACCCTGGTCATCAAAGTGGGGTTGATCCAAGAACCGTTAATTGTTCTGTGGATTAGACTGAAAGCAAATTGATTGGGGAAGTGCATGTTCATGTTTCTCTGTGGAGCGTCATGCAAATAGGCTATTCTATACTTTCCCTTTGGAATACAGATTGTATGCAGTTAGAATTAAACATAGAAAGCACTTCAGCTGCTACTGCTATAACAACATATGATATTTCGAATGATTAGACACTTTTACTACCTAGTTTGTTTCATGCTTCAACATTACTAAACATTGCAGTAATATGAAGCAATATTAAATGCAGGCCAATGGAAGTAGTTCCTCTATGTGATTGTTCTATCAGATCTATTGTTTTAGCACCTGACACATCAGTGGGAGTGTGGGACTATTTTTGCTCGGGCATGTTATGGTTATGACCCATAATTTTATTACCAATATCAGTATTCCCTGTACACTCCCTTCCAAAAAACTTAGCGTATCACTAACCCACACTATAACTCTTTCTCTCATTCTGAAAAGTTTGACAGAGAAACTGTGAGAGCGAGAACGATAGAGACAATGGACATTGTTGTGCTTTTGCTGTTTGGTCAGGTTGTGGATTATAGAGTTGTTGTGTATGGTCAGTTAGTTATGTGGATTGGGAAGGTAATTGATTTGGTCATTGGTAAGTTAGTTGGGAGGATGGTGGAGTTGCTTGGATCAGACACTTGTTCCGCTATGGTCAGTTGTCTACCACACACACACGTAGACATGCAAAAGACACACACGTGGCTATCCTTGTTGGTAGGGCAACGCCGTCCCAGTGAGTATGTGAGAGGAATGTACTAACTAGCAACAAGCAAAATGTATGGGAATTTATCACAATAGTTCGACAACGAGTGCTTGCAAACAATGTAATTTCACAAATTGCTCTATAATTAAGTAAATGTTAAAGCAACCACTTTGCTATTAGTTGTTGACGTTACTTACCTGATTATTTAAGGATATATAGGAGCAATTACGTTGTGACAAGTCAAAATATTGGTCATCCATAGCAAAGGACTGTATGATTGACAAGCTTTTTTAATTCCACTGAATTTAGTTGAATCTACACTTCAACGACTGCATAATTTTACACACTGATTTAATTCTGACACTCAAGATCATAATTTATTTTCATCCTGGGTTAAAATAAGTAAAAACTGTAATTTTACACACCTTTCATTAGTATTAGTATTTTATATTTTATATTTTGCACTTCAGAGCATTGTCCTCATTCAGTGTGTTTGTGTACATCGTAATCCTGCTTTGCTACACAAAACCCATTCAGCACCCCAGAGTGTTGCACTTTTTACATATGGAGCCCAACACTTGGCGAGTTCCTGGACTCAGATCTGTACTCAGAGGCTGTGCAGGACAGGATGCCTGCATGGTTCATCATCATTCCTCATCATCATCATCATTCCTCATCATGACTAAGGAATTACAACTTCTCTTGTAGTAGGAATTACATTATTTTCAGACGGTCTGGATGAGGCCAGATTAAGACAAGCGTTCAGTCTTGAGGGACAGGCCCTCACATCTCTACCTACCTCTCCCAGGAGGGACATATCCAGTCAGGGATTATATTACCTGGTTACCTACCCGCTCCAGGCCTCAGGTTATCATTGACGCAATACTTCAATTACAGCCTGTTGACAAACAGCCACTGGAACATGCTATCAGATGGCCGATGCCTTTGAATACTCTGTGTCTTTAGGGTGTATTTGGCTTCACTGTGCATATTTCAGGTGTGTGTGGGTATGAGACAGGTAGGCCTTTGGCGGTTCCTCTTACATACAGGAACCTCATCTCCCTAATGTCATTTTAGAATCGCCACTCTGAGGTCTCACTGTAGTTAGTTCTACACTGCATTGTGAGCGTGACTCTGCCTCCTGGATGAAACAGGGCTGTTGCACAGAGACATCCCTGCGATTACATCAACTTGGCAGAGTCGGTGAAACATTGTCTGGTTCTGTGGAGGCCATGAGATCATTGACCAGAGAGGCTGTGGCCTGAATGGAACCCTAACCTCTGCCTAAAACAGTTTCTCTGACAAAAGCCCCAAAGCGTGCTCCTTTACTGGCTTCTCTAAACAAAATTGGGAAACAAAACACAAACGTTTTCCAATTCAGGCCAATATCCAGTGGCAAAACATTAAAACAGGAAGCAGAGTAAAATATATTGTAATTAAACAACCTGCTGTGACATATGTTCTATATGTTGTGTAAAGTAAATGTGATTGTGGATGACAGCATAATTATGTATGTTTCTAATACTGGGGCTGTCTTTCTGCAGGAGTAAAATCCACTTGATGTTTTGTTTTCTTGCCACAATCAGAATTTGTTTTTGCAAAGCTGGTAATGTTCCAATGCTGGCCCAGTGCTGTTACTGCGCCAGTACTAATGTGTCAAGGATCAATAGTTCCACAATTTCTTAGCACAAGCCCATTGATTTCATTGTGAAGTTTAGGACCATTAAAATGTTTCCATTCACCAGCTAAATGGCATGACGTCTGCAAACCCAAAATCAGTGGTTGGGATTGGATGCAGATCTTTATGCTGTACTGGCACTGCTTTATATCTAATAGTTCTAATTGCTTTTTGGATTGTATGAATTGGTGTGTGTGTAGGTGTGATTTGTTAAAGACTATAAAGCTGTCCTCTGCTAGCGGGGTCTTGTTTGTTTTCATTTTGATTTAATAAAACACGGCAGAGACTGGATATCCTCTTTTTTTCCACCAGCCAGTGCTGTGAAGCGAAAGTAGTCAGTTCCCATGGAAACGCCTTGGCAAGATAAGCTTGTACTGCAACATGCCTGTGTGTGTGTTATCTCTCTAGACTTAGAATTATGATTTATTAGGATCTAAATCAGTGTACTGAAGCCCATGTGACCTGGGGGAGGGGCTATCTGTCATTGGCAACGCTGTCTTACCTTGCTTGTCTCATTTCTGTTCACACATTTTTCCCCCTCCTTCTTTCTTTCCTTTTTTTTCTTTCTCTCCATCTCCTCTCCTCCCCGTATCTCCCTTCCTCTCTGTTTACATGGTATACATGCAGTCAACTGTGACTCTACCACCCTATCGATGTCAATGTGGAGAAAAAAAACATTATAACCTGGTTAAAGGGGGAGGGGTGTGAGAAGAAAAGACAATGGTGGTGGGGGGAGGAGATAACGGTGGTGAGGGAGAAGACAATGGTGGTGTGGGAGAAGACAATGGTGGTGTGGGAGAAGATGGTGGTGAGGAAGAAGATGGTGGTGTGGGAGAAGATGGTGGTGAGGAAGAAGATGGTGGTGAGGGAGAAGATGGTGGTGAGGGAGAAGATGGTGGTGAGGGAGAAGACAATGGGGGTGTGGGAGAAGATGGTGGTGTGGGAGAAGATGGTGGTGAGGGAGAAGATGGTATGTGGGAGAAGACAGGGGGGTATTAGGTAAGGTGGTGTTGGAAGATAAAAGCTGTAGTTTCATTGTTGTATTATTATAATATTACACCTGAGTTAACGTTCTGCTCTTTGGGGGTATTCAACTGGAGGTCCACAGGGGTACAGACGTGTGTCCCTTATAATTTGGGTAGTTTTTATGTTTTTATTTAACTTTCAAAATGTGAGGAACTGATTATATTTCAATCATGTCAATTGTATGTATTTTGTGTATGTTGAGAATGTTGTGCTTCACATCTTACCCTTTAATACCACTTCAGAGACGTCATTCCACAGAGATAAGGATAACTTTGCTATGCACTGTGCGGTTGAGGGACTAAGAACACATGGTTGATTATGGCTGTGATGTCTCTGGTTGTAGATTGAACTGATAGATCCTAACTAATGTCAATGTGTTTCCCACTATGTCCAGAACTCTTTGAAGAAGAGAGCTGCTCGGCCAAACAAGCCAGAGAAGAAGCCGTCTCCTCAGGTAACCCAGGTAACCAAGACTATATCTTTGATTGGTTCTACATTAACGCAATGATAACCTCTACGTGATAGACTGTAGACTCTTTACTTACTGTTAATGTTAATGATTGGGACATAGTTCATAACCAAGAAGACTACACAGGGTTGTTTTGGGGGATGTGGTATATATAATATATGAAATGGAATAATACCCTCGGCAAAATAATTGGAAAATTAATATTTAAAAGGTGTACTGTCAGTTGTGAATACTCCAATGTTACAGTGTGCGTTCATATGGTGTGTGACCATGCAAGGTGGTATAGCTAGAGATTTGCATTTCAAGGGGTTACCATGACAATGTCAGCTGATATAGTTTCAAACTATTATTACATTTAAGTCATTTCGTAGACGCCCTTACCCATAGTAACTAGGAATTAGGGTTAAGTGCTGTGTTCAAAAGACTTTTCACCTTTCAGATACTGGCTCAATACGTACTGCTCAGCTCTTGTTTTATATGTATAGGTTTTTGTCATTTCGCTTTTTTTTGTTAGAGGGTTTTAGAGCAACAGGTGTATTTAAACCCACGCTGCAACAGTGCGCGTGAGTCAGAGGCACCACAGGCACAACCTAGGCCACAGAATAGGACAGATTGGATCACGTCAATGGAAAGAAAGTCACAATATAATTTTCTTGTTTAATTTGACGCTCTTTCTCTATCACTATTATATGATATCTGTGTTTTGGATTATTCTCAAACAAACTGTCACTGTGGCCAGCAGGAGGACAGCTCTGATCTGAAGTGCCAGCTCCACTTTGCCAAGGAGGAGTCAGCACTCATGTGCAAGAAGCTGACCAAGATGGCCAAGGACAGTGAGGCCATGCGGGAGGAACTGGCTAAGTACCGCTCTGTGTATGGCGACGTTGATGCCTCGCTTACGTTAGAGGAAGTCAACGACTCGCCTCACACCCGGGAGGCTGAAGTCAGGGTTCACCTGAAGCTGGTGGAAGAGGAGGCCAACCTGCTGAGCCGGCGCATCGTGGAGCTGGAAGTAGAGAACCGTGGCTTGCGGGCCGAGATGGACGATATGAAGGGCCAGGATCTACCACAAAGCCTGGGGGTCGGTGGCATTGGGGCCCTTGCAGGAGGAGGTCTGGAAAACGTGACAGAGCTACAGAGGCACCTGCAGTTTGTGGAGGAGGAGGCTGAGCTCCTGCGTCGCTCGCTTCTGGAGTTGGAGGAGCAGAACAAGCTACTGATGAATGAGATTAACCGGTACAAGTCGGAGCTGCCGCTGGGGTCGGATCCAGACCAGGGTGACTCCTCCTCCATCTCTCTCCTGGAGGACGTTCCCTGCGGTGGGGTTCTGATCAGCACTGAGGCCCCCCAGGAGGATATGCTCCAGGCCGCCAGGATGCAGATCATGGAGCTGAGCGGCAAGGTGAAGAAGCTCCAGTACGAGAACCGTGTGTTGCTGTCCAACCTTCAGCGCTGCGACCTGGCCTCCTACCACTGCTCCAGACCCACCCTGGAGACGGACGAGGAGGCAGGGGACTCAGCCGAGTGCCTCCCCAGCCAGGCACACCGCGAGGGGCCCATCGGAGGGGAGAACGAGCCCCTACAGGAGAGGGAGAAGAAGAAGTCCATCCACTTGGATGTTGACGTCCCTCTAGGGCTGAAAGACCATAAAGCCCTGCTGGCCATGAGGGACCAGGCCCGCCTCATCTCTATGGCTATCCAGTTGCTGACCACTTCTGACTCGAACTGCCCCTCCCTTTCTCTCTACCGTAAGATCTCCTCCTCTGGGGAGGCTGCAGAATTCTGTGTCCCTGAGAAGAGCCAGCAGGCCCAGCCCTCTGAGCTCCAGGACCTGCATCTGGTGGAGGCTCTGACTGGCAGGCTGCGAGCATTGCACACCCAGCTCCAGGCCTTTGTGGAGCGGGTGGAGAACCTCGGAACCACCCCCCCAGGGAGGGCTCAAGTGGAGGGGGCGTCACCCCAGCCTCTGCTCTCTGAGGCTAAGATTTCTGTTGGGGATGCACACTCGGCCTCTCATCCGTGCCCTTCGGGGGACCAGGCGTGGGAGATCACTGCCGAGCAGAAGGTAAGGAACACCCTCATCCATCTCTACATCCCTCAGCTATTATCTTATATCCTCCTTTTTTAGCAAGTCTATTCTTATGTTAAGTTTGCTCTTTAACCATTTTTCGGCTTACTAATCTCCCCACCATCCCAGCCCCCGCTGCCTACTGCCACAAGAAATGCTGCCGACACGCATGAGGCTTTGACACCTTACAACCTGATATAAACTGTCGTAGATGCTACGTAAGGCCTCGAATGGAGCCACCGCTGTGGCTCACATCAAGCGTGACAACGAGTACCCTGTACTCACAATGCGGACAACTGTTAATAAACAGAGAAGCAGACAGAGTCAGCAGCTCATTGAGCAGCACTCTGCAGTGCTCTACGTGGCATCATATAGCTTTAGTAGGACCAAGGCCTAAGTAAAGTTGGATGTTCTGATGTTGTTTTGTCAGTCTGGAGAAGTAGGTTCTGTGCTTAGAGTTCAGCTCCATTAGAGGCCAACTGAGTGCCCCCTCTCCCCCATACTCACTCACCGCCATCCCACATCTCTGCATGGGCACCATGACCGCTGCTTTCTGCATTTGTTTCCCTTTCTTCTTCTCCTCTCTCTCTCTTCTCTCTCCTTTTTGATTATTTTAATCTCCTCTCCTACGCGTCTCCTCTTACTCCCCTCCCACAACCCTTCAGTCGTCGCTGGCACTTCTCACCATTGTTTTGGTTCTGTTCTCCACTATGTCCTACGCCACTCTGACAAAGCTGTTTTTCCTTTACATACTTTTCTTTGTCCTGTGAGAGTGTTTTTCTTTTGTGTCTTACGGATCATCCATTTTGGTTTTATTGTCCACCACTGCCACTGTTTCCCGTCATCCTCTTCCTCCCCCCCTCTGTTCTTTTCCCCTTCTTTTCGTTTTTTATTTTTTCATTAACTTGCCCATGCATGCATGCAGCAGCCCGACTTTAGGGACCAATCAGAACGAAATGTGAAAGGTCAGGAGGAGGAGGAGGGAAACTGCCGCACTGAGTGCAACAAGAACCAGGAAGCAACGCAGAGGGACGAAGCCCCGGTATGTTGGCTTCTTCGCTACAGTCAAAAAACACACACACTCAAACATTGCTCTCCTTGATGACTCCAACATAAGTTTAAGGCTGTCTTTAGGCTCATTTACGTCATTCTTCCATGTGATGTAAGTAAATCAGACTGGAATCCCTCTGCTGCCGCAGTTTAACACAACAACATCCACTCTTGAAGTGAAAAGAGGAAGTGTCTGCTTCTCGGTTTTTGACCTTTCCATATCAGGTCTCCCTGGAAACTGGGCAGTGCGGGGGAATCGGTAGAAGTGATGAATAGGGCAGAGAGAAACACAATGGAGCCCCAGCCTGTTCTCCCATTACAGGATATTACAGTATTGGTTTTGATGTGGGAGTAATTTGTCCCTGGGCTATACTATACTAGTGCAAATAATCAGCAAGTAATACAGGAAATACAGGAACAACTAGATAACCTCATTGTTGATGTCAGTAGGCTGTTTTTTAAAAGAACCATAACTCAGCTGAATCCTCTGTGTCTGCTGAATGTATAAGACGTCCCTGAAATCAAATTTCAAAGCATTTTAGGCGATTAAATATGACAATGTTTAGCGGGCCCCATTACATTGTTTTGGAGACCAGAAGGCCAATTCATTTAGACATTGTCTCTCTTAGACTTGTTGGTTTCTACACCTCATCCATCAGCCCTAGTGCTCTCTCTCCCTTCAAAGTGATTAGGCTGCCGGGACGGGGAATTCCAGGACCGGGGAGGGAAGGACAGGGGACAAAAGAGATAACCAATCACACCTTGGCCCTGCGCCAGGCGCTGTTATCGTCACGCAGGCTGTCTGAGTGCTCTGTCTGTCGGTAGAGACTGGGGTCAGTCGATAGCAGCCTGACAGGGCTGATGTATATGCGTGGAAGTGTTGCTGGGTTCTGTCAGGATGACTGTCTTGTTCAATAGAAAAAAACATGTTTCTAAATAGTAATATTAATGGGAAATTAATGGAAATGTTTCTTATTGGGCAAGTCATTTTGCGTTGGAAGTAAGTGATCATTTTGTGTGGTGCTTTTACTGTTCAAGGCAAACTGCACAACTGTCTTCTAATGCTGTTAGGACATTGAAATTGAAAAAGAAAATCAGCTCTCCTTTTCTCACTACCTGAGAAATGGAGGATGTCAGAGAAGACAGAGGAAATGAAAAACATAATGACGCTGGTAATGGTTTAACTGAATTTATAAATCAGCCACAAATCAATAAGGAAACTAGCTGAGCAACAGTGAGCTAAAGTGCTTTTAACACAGTGGAGGCTTAACACTGACAGGAAGGTTTAAATCACCAACCAATACACAATGGTTGGTGACATTTTGCATCAACAACAAAAAACTATTCCAGAGACATAGCGTTGAGCTAACATAAAATGAATGATGGTATTTTCACTTACCTGTCAAAGCCCTCAGAGTATAGGAAGACAAAGGATACTGGTCGTTGCCTTTCTACTTCCAAACACAGCCGAAAATAGTGGCTTAGCCCTGTTTAAAACATGTATCCATCAAACATTATGCACTCAGTGGGTATTGGATAGTTTCATTTTCAATCCTCACAGGTTTTTCGCCTAATAGAATGCTGTGGGAATATTTCAGTATTCAGTGGAACATCCAGTCCCTAATGTCCTAGCCTATCAAATTCTCCACGCTTCTTGAAACACAAATGTTGAGCGCAGAGTGATAATGAAAAGCTCTTGTGTCTGTCGTAATAAAGGAGGCCATTTGAGTTAGCAGTTAAGAGGTGGACCCCACCCTGGGTTAGCAGAGGGTGAAGAAGAAGAACATTAAGGGGTTGTGGTCGATGGCTCTCAGTCCTTTACACTCAGAGGTCAAATGAAGCGTGGGATGGTATTTAAGATGAGATGTTCCACAACAGGGACCACTGTGGGTGTGTGCGGAATGTTTTATACTGCGGGACATGCTTGGGTTATCCTTGTTTGGAGTTATAATCAGCCAATCAGAGGGGTTTGTTGTGTTATAAAGTCAGCTTGTGGTCAACTGGTGTGGTCACACATGGTTTAACATGGGGAAGAACCATGATAGCGTCACACATTTTGTTTTATTGTTATTTATATTATAACAATAGCCTGGGAAAACTTCAGGTTAACGGTCTTGCTCAGAAGGGTTTTTCACCTTGGTGAATAAAACCAGATACCTTTTGTTTAACACTTCTGACCACTAAACTACCCTGCCCCCCCTCTGTACAGAGAACCAGCCTTATTAGTGTACTTCCCTGTCTCACTACTTCAGCAGATCAGTGAAATGCATGGCCTTCTGTACGAGGCACAGGAGACTGTACGAGGGACACAAGAGGAACTAACTCTGGAGAGAGAGGCTCACAGGGATCCCACCCACAGCAACGCTCTGATCATATCACAGGTACACTTCCAGGGATTACACTGTTCTACAGTATATCTGAATACACAGCCCAACAACCTTGAGTACAGCCCAACAACCCGCCTACAGCCCAACAACTCTGATAACAGCCCAACAACCCCGACCACAGCCCAACAAACCTGATTACAGCCCTACAACCATAACTACAGCCCAACAACCCGACTACTGCCTACCAATCCTAACTACACTCCTGACAACAGCCCACCAACCCTGACTACAGCCCAACAACCCTGACAACAGCCCAACAACCCTGACTACAGCCCTGACAACAGCCCAACAACTCTAACTACAGCCTAACAACAACACTGACAACAGCCCAGCATCCAAATCCTCCTAGGCAATGAGAGTTGTTACTGTAACGCTGTGTCAATGATGAGAGCTATTTTATGTTCAACATGCAAGCGGTGAGTAAAGCAAACAGACAAAGCAAACTTGTTAAATTACTAACTGCTATGTAGCTAATCTCTTATCACAACACAGTCGACCTACTTCACTAACTGTCCTGTGTGTTTGTTTGTGCATGTTAATCTGAGGGCACACACGTCTTGTTTCTCCAGCTTCAGGAAGACCACCAGAAGGCCCTAACGCGGAAGGACTTCCAGCTGCAGAGCCTAAGTCTGCAGACACGGCTGCAGCAGAAGTTCTGGAGCCAGGAGAGGAACCTGATGGTGCAGGAGTCCCAGCAGCTCAAGCAGACTCTGCTGCTGCTCAGCCTCAAGCTGCGCTGCTTCCTGAAACAGTGGCGGCTGGGACGCAAGCTGGGCGCCGAGGCCAAGGATGCCCTGGAAGTATGTGACCACACTGTCTCCATTTTAATACAATGCTGTTTATTTATGCACAATCATTTAACTGGCTGGCTGACTAGCTAGCATGCTGTCTGACAGACAGACAGACCGACTGATTGGCTGTCTGGCTGACCTACTGATTGATCTACTTCCTGACTGGCTAACTGCGTTTCCCTACAGGTTAACAGTCTGAAGGACCTGTACCTGCTGCTGGAGGAGGAGAGTCTGACCTCCCACCCCCACCAGGGAGATAACAAGATGGCTGCCTCAGAGGAGCATCCCATAAGCCCAAGCATCTCCAAGGAGCTCTGCATGCTGGAGAAGAGCTACAAACAGGTACGGGCCATTCACACAGAAGAATAGTTAATGTGGCATGTATTCAATATTTGTCTATAGCAAGGACATTCACGGATATTCCATTCTGTCTGCGGCCTAGACGGGTTGCGTGAGCAGCACCCTGGCAGACCTGAAGGGAGCACTTCAGGACCTAAGCGGGGAGCTACGAGAGGAGCGTCACAGCTCTCAGGAACTCACCCAGCAGTTTGCTCGTGCTAAGGCCTCCTGGGAGATGGAGAGGACCGAACTCAAGGGCCTCATTATCCAGGTAAAACCAGCTGATGCAGCTGACAGAGAAAAATTATTATTCTGCTGTTATTTTGCTAGTTTAAAGGCTTAATATAATTGTAGCTTACAGACATTATCTAGCAGGCTTAGCATGATAGAGGATAGGCAATAGGACTCTAACCACCAGTGTTAAAATATCTCTCTGCTTGGAGGTTGAGTAATTACAACATCTCCCAGTTTGGAGGTTGAGTAATTACTATTGTGTAGATTTATGGGTGCCAATAGTTTTGGATTTTGCTAGCTAGATGTCTGGGGCAAGGTTATTGAACATATTGCCATTAATAGCAATTTTGTAGCTATATTGGATCCCTGGAGCTGTATGAAGATCAATTTATCCATTCACAGGATAACATGCCCAGCCATTTTCTTACAATTTAAAAGTGAAAAACCCTGCTGAGCAGTGAACAATTATTTTCCAGGAGAATCATAATCAGTCACTGGGTCTTCATTCCATCACCAGTGACAAATGCAATGTAGTCCATCTGACTGGTGTTCCTTCTGTCTGTCTGCTTTCCTCTAGACGGCCAGGGTGTGTGTGTTGGTGTGATGTGTGTGAGAGGGAAAACGAGGGTAACTGATAGTGAGATATTATTTAATATCCAGATGACTACCAGCCTGAGGCACTATCATAACAACAGCCTCCATCGAGACTTAAATGAACAAGCTTTAGACCTGGTCCCTGCATTTTTGCAACACAATACATTTTTACAGGGAGCTATGGAGACAGAGTAAATAAATAGAGGAAGAGAGAGGGGGGGTGTAAACAGAGGAAGGCAGAGAGATGCGGGGGTTGAGCGGTTGTGAGTTGAAAGCTTGATACAATACAGCAGACCGTGAGAGAGTTTGACATTTGTTCCTTTGGTTCCGTGAGACGGCTGCCTTCCCCTGCCCTCCGTCGTTCATGGTCTGACAGGGGGATGGTGGAATAGTTTCATGCCCTAAAAGCATCACTGTGCCATGGGGCATCTCTGCCCTGTCGACACCACCACAACCACTCACAATTGGGTTGCAATTTACAACCATGGAGTTAGCCAGGCCCTTTCCTTCCTCCCACTTCCTTCTAACTTTTTCACCCTCTGTCTCTGTCCTCCTGGCAGAAGTGATGTGTTATGTTGCTGGGGTAAAGGCAGGCTTATTGTACGATGGTTCTAGACCATTTCTGCATGAACTCTCCACGGTTTAATAAAAGCAGACACAGAGGTATGCCAAACAAAATAAAACAATGATTGTTAAATGACCATGCAACACTCTAAACTACCACTACCTTTACATAATTAATTTCCCCTTAAACACCTGACCGTTTTTTATGGGTATTTCCTAATGAAACACAGCTCTGTACATTCACTGTAATAGAATGACAGGATGAGAACGTTGTATTTCAGCTGAAACACTGAAAATCCTTTGTAAATCCTCTGTGAATCAAGTCCCAAAGCATTGGCTCTCCTTCCAGACTCTGGTAAAATGTTTAATCTGAAAGGGCTGACAGGTGACCAAATAGGAAATGAAAACCTCCACCGCCAGCAAAGATTACGGGTTGCACTTTCCCCAAATGAAGTGCATTACATTTATTAGATTAGATGTATTCACTAACCTTTATGGCATCATCAGCTCTTGATTCATTATGTTTCTGTATTTTCATCTGCTGCCCCCACCCTAATAGTTATGTATGCTTGTAGGCATATAGTTGTACACATGCACACATGGTTTCAGACACATAATACCGTTTCACCTTCACCCTACAAACGATACTGTTGCGCTGCCCTTGGCTTGTGTAGACCCACTGGGCTGGGGTCCAGGAACTGGATGGCACAGCTGGAGCAATTCTCTCTGTGATGTTTTCTGCCAACCACATCAGTAAGACGCATCTTGGCAATGTGGCTTGGTACCAGCAACTGCTGCGCTTTGGAACCAGTCAAAGAGGCGCTTATAGATGTCAGACCGCCCTCCTAGGAAGTCTGTCTGCAGTGGTTTTGGGTGGAATTTGGGCTGAATTTGGTGCATTCAAAGCAACATAGTTTTTTGTCTTAGCTATAAACCTCCAGACAACTATTAAGTCACCTCCCTGCAATGCCTCACCAATAAAACTCATTAGGGATATTCATCATCAGATGAGATCAACACTCTGTCGCCAGCGAAGACAAACGATGTTGTTGTCCAGTAGGCCATCGAGACACCTCCATTAGCATCCAGCTCAGGCCCCAAAGCAATTGATGGCGCTGTGAGTTTTAATATGGAGAGGAAAAGAGACAGACTCATAAAAAAGACTAAACAATTGCCTCCATGAAATGCTTCTTGATTCATTCCAATGGCAGGCTGGGGGTGGGGGGGGGGGGGGGGGGGGGGGGGGGGGGGGGGGGGGGGGGGGGGGGGGGGGGGGGGGGGGGGGGGGGGGGGGGGGGGGGGGGGGGGGGAGGGGGGCTGAGAGAGGGGTAAAATGTTCTTAGGTGTCCTCATTTATTTTCATTTAATATGCCCTTTGTGTTCTTCTTTCTGTTTTCTCTTCTGACAGCTGATTCGTTTTTAATTCATATGATCACGAACGCATGGAACAAGTACCTGAATAACGTCTGCATAACCCCCCACTCCCCATCCCACCTATCTCTGCCCCCCCTTCTAGCTGGAGAGCAAGTTGGGCAAGGCTGCACTGGCCGGGGTAGAGAAGGACTCCCAAGGACCTCCTGACCTGAAGGTGGCAATGAAGAGGGAATGTGAGGAGCACCAGCACCTCCTGGCTGAATCGTATGCCGCCGTCATGGACCTAACCAAGCAGCTGCAGATGGGAGAGAGGAACTGGGGTCGTGAGAAGATGGAGCTCTTAGACCACTTCAGTCAGGAGAGGGGACAGTGGGAGCAGAGGCTGGAGAGCAAAATGGTAACTTCATTATTCACTCCTCACAGCTGATAAGGGTTAATTGTACAATACTATATCACTACAGTGCATCCTTAAAGTATTCACAGCGCTTCACTTTTTCCCCATTTTGTTATGTTACAGCCGTTTTCCAAAATGTATGAAATAATTTTCTTCCTCAAAAATTCTACATACTGTATTACCAATAATGATAACGTGAAATAAGATTTTTTTAAATGTTTGCAAATGTATTCAAAATAAAAAACTAAAAAAATCACATGTACATAAGTATTCACAGCTTTTGCCATGACACTCAAACTTTTGCTCAGGTGTATCCTCTTTCCACTGATCAACCTTTTGATGTTTCTACAACTTGACTGGAGTCCACCTGTGGTATATTTTGTTGATTGGACCTGATTTGAAAAGGCACAAACCTGTCTGTATAAGGTCCCACAGTTGACAGTGCATGTCAGAGCACAAACCAAGCCATTAAGTCCAAGGAATTGTCTGTAGACCCCCGAGACAGGATTGTATCGAGGCACAGATCTGAGGAAGGGTACAGAAAAATCGCTGTAGCATTGAAGGTCCCAATGAGCACATCCATCATCCGTAATTGAAAGAAGTTTGGAACCTCCAGGACGCTTTCTAGAGTTAGCGGCCCGGCCAAACTGAGCGATCAAGGGAGATGAGCTTTAGTCAGGGAGGTGACTAAGAACCCGATGGTCACTCTGACAGAGCTTGAGCGTTGCTCTGTGAAGAGAGGAGATCCTTCCGAAAGGACAACCATCTCTGCAGCACCAGGCACCGCTCATCTCCTGGAAAATACTACCCCTAGAGTGAAGGATGGTGGGGGCACAATCATGCTGTGGGGATGTTTTTTAGTTGAAGGAAATGGGAGACTAGTCAGGATTGAGGGAAAGATAAATGCGAAAATGTATAGAGACATCCTTGATGGAAACCTGCTCCATAGTGCAATGGACCTCAGACTGGGGAGAAGGTTCATCTTCCAACAGGACAACGACCCTAAGCACGCAGCCAGGATAACAAAGGAGAGGCTATGGGACAACACTGTGAATGTCCTTGAGTGGCCCAGCCAGAGCCCAGACTTGAACCCGCATGAACATCTCTGGAGAGATCTGAAAATGGCTGTGCACCGATGGAGCTTGAGTCATCCTGCAAAAAGGAATGCCCAAAAATAGGTCGGCCAAGCTTGTAGCATCATACTCAAAAAGACTTGAGGCTGTAATTGCTGCCAAAAGTGCATCAACAAAATATTGAGCAAAGGCTGTGAATACTTATGTAAATCAATTAAAAATATGAAGCAAACTTTTTTCCCTTTGTCACTATAAGGTACTGTGTGTACAATTGTGAGGAAAAACATTAATTAAATCAATTTCGGAAATAAGGCTGTAAGAGAACAAAATGTGGAAAAAGTGAAGCGTTGTGAATACTTTCCGGATGCACTGTATACCCCACTATACTCTATATTTCACCAGTGGTATTCAAGTCTGGACCTTGAAGCCACTCTAATTTATACCTGGGATACAATTTATGATGAGGTAGAACAGAAAACCAGCAGGCTCCAGAACCCGTAGGGTAAGTAGAGTTGAATACCCCTGGTCTACACTATTCAAATCTACCCACTATTCTGCTATTTAACTATCTTGTCTTGCTCTCTGCTATACTAACATGTTCAACTCTGGCTTAGTCATGAGGATTGAGGGTGACTCTAACTTTCCTTGTTGTATCTAGTCATTATCCTCAGTTTCCTCCTCGCCAGTTGCTTCCGTACGTCCTCTGTGGGCCGATTTGGATTGGGAGTGTCACTTGTGGAACATTTTGGGCTTGTGTGCATTACTGTTCTTAGCTACTAGTTTAGTATTTTCCATAGAGCTTTCACTGTTCAAAGAATTTCTGGATAATAAAAAGGAATGCATGGAGAGACTCCATACAGCTGAACATGCCTAACCTCACTGAAGACTGTGGCTGTGTCTTGTGTGTGTATTTATATGTGTGTGTTAGGCCCTTTAACCAACCTATTTTCATTACCTGTATCTGGCTGTCATCTGTCTGTTCCAAATAACAGTTTACAAATTCCTCTTTTCCTTTTGGCAAAAAACTGCAGAGGAAACATGGCGCGTAGCACACTTGAGGACATGTCAATATTTCAGGCAGATGTCTGTGTCTCGGTCTCTGTACCATCTTTTCTAGTGTGTTGTATCATTACTGTTAATTATGTTATTGTCGCATGAATGCAATTGGTTCTGTTAGGGTTGTATCACTGCTGTTGGTTCTGGTATGTATCCACAGTACAACTAATAAAACAAACAAAACATGAAAACATCCGCAAACTGAGGCACAGCACAAACAATAAACCACACAGAGTGTGGACAAGAACTTAGCTTAGGTGACAACAGCTGTCTCTGATTGGGGAGCCCTGAACAGCAGCATAGAGGTGCCTAGAGGCCCCTCTACACGACACGTCCTGGCTGTGAGCCCGAGGCACAAAAGATGGCCAGGGCCCCCAGCCAGGACGTGACAGGTTTGGTTAGAGTTTTATCACTAAGGTTGGTTCAGTTCGTTTTTATCATTGCTGTTTGTTCCATTAGTCTTGTGTCAGTGATGTGATGTTGTGGGTTTTTGCAGTGTATTATGCTCCTATAAACAAAAAATATTCAAACTAGTTGTTTCCTTTCCGAGATAATGTAGGTAGCAGTAAAACTGGAAAATGTTAATGAAACTCTCCATCCTTTCTCCTCCCCGTCCTCGTTTCTCTCACTAACAGGAATTGTTTTTGGTTGTGTGTGTGTGGTTTATATGTGAATGTGTAATCTCGCTAAGAGCTGGTCCTGAGTCAATGTCAATACAGGGACAGCAAGCTCTCTGTCTGGGAGAGATTGCGTCTCTCTGTCATAATGGCCACATCCTCAGTGTGCCCTCCATTAAACACTGCCTATAAAACCTAACTGGCTGGGTAGCCAACTAAAAGGCATCCTCTCATTGTTTTCCTCTCATGGTTTTACCCAGTCTCTGCACGACATAACCACCTCAGAAAGGGAAACCTCAACGTTACAAATGACAAATGGACCCAATTTACCCAGGTAACAAATGTGTGGAACATAAAAATAAATTATAATCAAATCTGAAAAATAAACCAAGTTCTGTAGGTTTACTGATATAATTGTTTTTCTCCCAGGACCAAATCTATCCCATCCATATCAGAGCTGGAGGGTCTGATGGAGGGATGTCCTTTCCTTCCAGGTCAGGAAGTCAACGGTTTAGACAATGAGAACCAGACCAACACTCAGGCCTTTCCCCTTCTAGCCAATACAGACCTGGGTGATCTAACCAGGAAGAACTGGAAGTACCTGACCAATGAGATGGCTCTAACGGAGCAGGCTGACACCCCCTTCAAGACATGGGACTGTCCCAATACCCCCAATAGTTTCTTGGGCCTTGAGAGCATCCAGAGGAGCTATACGGCCCCCGACAAGACAGGCATCCGGATCTACTACAGCCCCCCCACCATGCGCCGCATGGAGAGCAGGCTTGCCAAGGAGAATCAGGACAAACCTCAAGCCCAACAAGGCCACCTGTCCTGGGACGCAACCCCCTCAGATGCTGGGCCCCGGGAGGGCCAGCCTCCCTCCTCCTTCGCATCCTCACCTTTGTCCTATGACCAGTGGCTGAGCTCTCTGTCCAAGCGGCACAGGGGCCTCCTGGAGAACCGCAGCGGGGGTGCCAGGGTGGTTCCCTTCCACGGCCTTGAGATCTCCGCCAACCTCTCAGACGACATGAAGGAGATGACCAACTGCGTCCGCCAGGCCATCCGCTCCAGCTCTCTGGAGAGGAAGTGCAGCAGGGATGTGGGCAGCCAGACAGTGGGGTCGTCCAGCCGCTCCACCCAGACTGCCCAGTTTGTGAGTGTTGGGCTGCAGACAGACGGTCACCGGGGCCTCCATACCAAGTCTTCCTGGTCCCCCCGGCCCTCATCCTCGCTGGCGTCCGCCCGTTCGCGCCACATCTCTTCGTCGCTGGACAAGGTGCATGGCCGCATTGACAGGCCATGCTGCTCGCCCAAGTATGGCTCCCCCAAGCTGCAGCGCCGCGTCTCTGCCTCCTCCTCCAAGCTGGACGGAGGGGGATCGTCCTCGGCCTCCTCCCGGGACCGCAGCTTGTGGAATCTACACCAGCGCTCCTCAATCTCCAGCGGTTCGGCCTGGGCCCGTTCCACCACCACCAGGGACAGCCCCGTGCTCAGCGGCCTCAACGACGGCCTGTCCAGCCTGTTCAGTGTTGTGGAGCACTCGGGCAGCGTGGAGTCCCTGTGGAAGAGTGAGCCGGGGGCCAGCCCTGCCCGACAGGCCGCAGGGAAGCCTTCTGGGCCTGGAATAGACACCGGAGCCCAGAAATACGGCCCCTTCCAGGAGTTCTTCAGGAATGTGTGCAGCCGGACAGGGACGCCCTTATCCGGAGGACAGAGAGAGGTGGCGGCTATTGATGAGCCCAAGCCTGAGTGCCTGTCTATCGTTCCCTCACTGGTGGGGAATGACAGCGTCACCAAGATCGTCAACAAGAGGTTCATGAGACAGATGCCCAAGGAAGAGCTTGGGGCCACCACGAGGGACCCCACAACGAGGGACCCCACCACTAGGGACCCCACCACCAGGGACCCCACCACCAAGGACCCCACCACCAGAGATCTTGGGACCATGAGTTCCAGCATAGAGGTAGATCACACACAAACGCACACACAGGACATCTCACCCGGACCAGTGTCTTGGTCCAGCAGCTCTGTCATTTTAGAACATAACTCTTTACGCTCTCCATCCCTGTCCCAGGACTCAGCGTGTGATTGCACCTCACAGGCACTGACCTCCTGCTTCGCCCGACCTTCCCGCTCGACTACGCGCCATTCGCTGGGCAACTGCATGCACCGCCCCCAGGAATCTCCAAATGCTGTGGACGAGAGAGTAGAAGCAGGCAATGAGTGATGGATCATTAAGGGCCTCGAACTGCCACACACACACACACATACAAACACTCATGCATACTGCCTCTCCAACACATGGCCACATGGGCTACAGTACTGTCATGGAATCTACTCAAACAAACATCTTGGCTAAACACTCATGTGCATACATGCCTGAAAACTGCCGCATATTGCACTGCCACATAGATGTTCACAGTCCCTCACAGTCTGCCACACATGACCATTGTGTGTCTCATACACACACATACACAGGTTTCTTGAAATGGAACTTAACAAAGCAGCACATTTTATAACGCCGCGGTCAGAGGAAGAGAAGAATCCCCTAGGATTTGTCCACCAAAACCATTTCCAGGAAAACAACCCTGCTTTACACTCTGTTGGATAATGACCGCTTTTGGGAATGTTTCCAATCCCTTCCTAACTCCAGTCCCTTCCTGACCAGCATATGGAGACCTCTGTCCATATCTCTTTTGGGAAAAGATGATACTGCTGAGGTCCATGTCTTGTCACTCTCAATCAAGAAAATGTTTGAGAGTGATGTTTGACATTTTCCAAAAGATTCCGATAAATGGGCATGATATTGAGCTCTTTGTGGCATGTCATTTATGTATGACACTATCCTGTATTTGCTGAAGATGGTTAAAGGCGTGTAATCTGCCTGCTGTTGCTAGCATGGTGGTCAGGACTCGTGATGTCAGTCATGTGTACTGTATTTATAGAAGGATTTACAATGAATCTAAACCCAGCTGAAAAGATAACCTCCTGCCAGAATCAAAACAACAACTTCTTGTCCCATTTTGAGACACAGTACATTCCTCTGTAAAGTTACAATTCCAATGACACTGGTTAAGTGGCTGGTGTGTGTATACGTGTAAATGTGTGTATGTGCAAATGAGAGAATCTATTGTGTGTTTCCCGCATTCATATATAACAAAGGTAGTTGCACTGTGTTTCAACTTCCTCGACAACTGTCAGGTATGTTTCATGACCTCTTTTCTCCTGCTTTAAATGTAGGCACATTGTCCTCTACAGACGATTAGCTTCTTACTTTCTTGAGATACTGTATGTGTAATATGTTTTATAAAAACAACACCAATATCTTGAAAATGGGGTTAACATATAAATCAGTTGTGAATAAAGTTATTTTGTACCTTAAAATTAAATCCAACGCTAAAGAGACTGAGGAATTGACTACTTCTGGGGTCTGCAACCCACAGCTCTTTAACCATTCAACCAGTCCCAACTATTTATTTATTTCTAAATTTTCAATCTAGAATAAAAGTACAGCAATCTGTTCCAAAACACAAAAAAATAATTTTAGGAATGTTAATTTCAAATAGGCAACTAAAACCAGAACAAAAAGCAAATGTATGCAGTTGCTCAGTACTAATTGGAAGGCAGGACCATGTACACAACTTAGAGCAGGACTATTTACACACCTCAGAGCAGGACTATTTACACACCTCAGAGCAGGACCATTTACACACCTTAGAGCAGGACTATTTACACACCTCAAAGCAGGACCATTTACACACCTTAGAGCAGGACTATTTACGCACCTCAGAGCAGGACCATTTACACACCTTAGAGCAGGACTATTTACACACCTCAGAGCAGGACCATTTACACACCTTAGAGCAGGACCATTTACACACCTCTGAGCAGGACCATTTACACACCTTAGAGCAGGACCATTTACACACCTCTGAGCAGGACCATTTACACACCTTAGAGCAGGACCATTTACACACCTCTGAGCAGGACCATTTACACACCTCAGAGCAGGAGCATTTACATACCTCAGAGCAAGACCATTTACATCTAGAAACAGCACTTTGCTTCAGTTAAGCAGTGTTGGTAACAATCAAACTTTTCATTGAATAATGACTTTGCATAGGCAAAGGTTAACGTTTAGTCATTATTTAATTACTTGTGGGGCTTTATGTGGGTAGCATAAATTAATGACCGGAGAAAAAACATTTCATAACATAAAAAAAAGGTAGATTTGGTTAATTCACCAGACAGCTGCTACGTCCAGTTCACTTCTCTGTGAACCAGAATTTCTGACTGCTATCATTGGTGCTCTGTTTTATATGGTGCCAGGGTCTAATTTATTGTGCCTGTTCATTTAAATGAATTGTAATTTTTGGGGGGTGGAAAATGTGTTCTTCAAGTCATAAAGGTTGCCTACCCCGGTAGATTTGATTGACTCCCTCCAATTTGAATTGTACCTTTAAGGTTTGATAGCTGTCAATCAGTCTGTTACTATGGTAACAGTTGTTGCATTAATGTTAAAGTGCCTGTTAGATTAGATCAGCTTGCACCAAACCACACGTCACAACTGAAACCCCAGGCCTTTTCAATGGAAACAATGAATTGTGCTTTTAAACATGATTAGGGTAGGACTGATATAAGATGCTAAATTCAATGTCAATAGGGGATACAGAGTATATTATGAACTCAGAAGTAAAACATCACCTTAAAAGCATGGAGAATGATCAAATGGTTTACATTATTTGATACCAAGGACCTTTTTATTTATTTGTTTTCCTTTTTTTATATAAATGTTTATAGTTCTCTTAGATTGCCATGGTGCTGGACTGATGCACAGGTGCAGATTCTGCTCTATTTTAAAAAGTGCTTTTTACCAGGCTAGTTATGAGAAAGGGTTCAGCTGTTGCTGTATTAGCTGTGGCATACATACAGAAGTCTACAAATGGCTGTTGTGGTCAGTCCCTGGCAGGTGCCTTAATGATAAGCATGTCAATGTCCTACAAAAAACGAATTTTTACCGCCACCTCTGAAAGCCTCAATGAACGTGTAGCATGTTGATACAGACACAGCATTCCTGTCTTTCTCTCCAGAAGCTGGCTTAGCAGGCTGTGTTTTTCTCTTTGTGTTGTAAAAAGGGATGACTCCTCTATAAATAGCGGATTAAAGTGCTAGGCTTTAGTGATGCATTTGGTAAATGATCTTGTGGTTCAAACCCATAGTTTCTCCCAGGCCCAGCCCTCTTACCAGCGATGAGGACAGAGTAACTGGTCTGGTTCTTCATGCCTTTCAAAGAAGCTGTTGACATACCCCTCCTCTGCTACCTCCCTGTCCTCTACTCAGGAGGCTTTTAGACCTGGAAAAAAAGAAATGCAAGCAGTCTCTTGTAAATGCCTACCTACCTACCTGAGGTTCATCTATTTTATTGTGTTGTCAGTTAGGTTACTGGAGTGCCTTTGTCAAATAACGATGTGTTAGTGAGCTGCAGCTCCCAAGACAACTGCCTATACCTGTTAACTACAGTCTACAGTCCAGAGAGATACATACAGTGTACAGAGAAGTTAGTGTTACTTCGTCTTTAAGGCTTTGCCGTCTCGTCATTAAAGCTTAACTCAGTGAACTGATGTACATGGCAGAAAGAAAACTGCGTGATAGCCACAACTACCTTTAAAGGGACAGTTTGCAGAAAAAGGTACTATTTAGGTATATTTCCTCTTAACTTGGGTTGTGTCTGAAGGTTTATGATTTCATAATCCACAATATACCATTGTTCACTTCCTTTCTATCATAGCCTGGAGGTAACTGAATTCATAATACATTTACATTGTGAACCATGTGACCACGGCAGGAATTGCAAACGAAATCTTTCTCGTTAATTTTATTGAAAATTGCAAAGTGAGAAAACATTTATGCTTGATTTAGTTTTCTTAGAAATTGCTATATTCCCCTAACGTAGGCATCCAGCTGGGCTAGTGTTTACAAAATGATGCAAGCAGACACTTTCCCTAGGGGCAAGGAATAGATTTATACCAGTGCAATTGTAAAAATGAATCTAGATATATTTTATAAAATAACAACATTCTCTCCAAAGGTTCTTTGAGGTAAGCGACACTACCAAAGTAAATTCACAGAGTTTTCAATGTTTCGGCGTGCAATGATAATTTTGCTATTACACTCTTATAACACTTAGAACTCTAGGTGAGAAGAAAGTGATTGCTTATTTTTTATTATAACACCATTGCCATTGAGACACAACCCAAGTTAAGGGGAATTTCAACCAAATAAGACTATTGAGAACTATCCCTTTAAAATACACTAAAATGAAGTATCCAACAACACTGAATCTACCTGTAACAAATAGTTAAATGGTACAAATTATAAATCATCACTTTGCTCTTCTGCTTTCCTAAAACAATTGTGCACATGTCAATGGAATTCAAGAATAATTAAAAAAGGGAACTGATAATATTATTATTCCTAATAACATGAGGTTTTTGTGTTTAATGTAAAGATCTTTCACCATGAGATTTTATGTCATTTTGGTAAATGTTTTATCTAATATAGCCCTTATATCTTTCTGTCAAGTATGGCTGTCAGGCATTTCCCTCTCAGGTAACAGTAGCAGGATATACTGCAGGTAGCCAGGGACAGGAGAGAGCCTTGGTTTAGTCTAAACAAACAGTCCAATCAGAGAGGGAAATACTGTAGAGGCTATAGAGAGCAATGGTACTGTTCCACACCTCGTTTTTCATTTGTTCTGAAACAAACTGTATTCATTCACCTCCTCGTTCTAGCTTGGCCCATCACAATGCCTAGCAATATGTACATGAAGTCTTACTCTGTTAATAATATTAGCTAAATTATTACTGAAATGATTGCTTGTAAATTTGCTTCATATATTTCCTTTCTTTTTAATACATTGGGAAAATTAGTATGCAATGACTGAACGTTATGGGGGAATAAATTCTGACAAGTGTTGTAACTTCAAAAGAATACATATGCATACTTTTTCTATCATTGCATAGAGAATAAAGCTGAATGTCTACAGTAGCTTACAGCTAACTGTTGAAGTATGTAGCTTTTTCCCTTTCTAGAAACACATGAACATTAATTTGTACATTTTTGAAAAAGGAAAAGGAAGGGGAGAAATAATTTTTAGAGGGGGTTGTTTGGGGGTATTCCAACTATGTAGCCTGTTCCACTTGCAATGTCATTGTCTCCTATTTGTCATATAGTTCAGAAATAAACGTGTGTTCCAAATAATACTTGTTTTTCTTTCTTCTACTAACTCTATACTATACAGTGTTTTGTGGGTTTGGTGTTCTTCTGTGAGAGAGCAGAACAGACTCTCCTTTCTTTTCATTTATTTTATTCTCTAGTTTGTTTCTGCAGCCCAGCTGTCTCCAAATGCGCACTTATGGCTGACTGGACAGCTGCAGAGACAAATGATGAAATACAGAGCAACACATACAGGCAGAGATAGAGGGGAGGAGAGAGGAGGGAGAAATGAGAGGGGCTAGTGTTGAAGAAAGGGGGGAATACAGTGGGGTCTGGAGTGAGAGAGAAGAGATAAAGAGAGAATTACACAATATTCCAGTTGTAGTTTTGTATTATGATTTTTGTATTAAATCTGCTACTTAGTTATTGGCTGTGTTGTTCACACCGGGTCACGTGTTCTCTAACATTCTAATGGGAGTGAGTCTCCACCTCTATGTCTGACTGACACAGGCAGCTCTCTGTCCTCCCGATTATGTTTGACTGTGATGTTACCAGAGGGAACAGAGGTTAGAAGGTTTCTGGGGAAGGGGAATGGTTAAAGGGGCGGGGCATGATCCTGTTGGCTTCACATCATTGAAAACCTCTGGGATTTCAGTTAAATCTTTTCCCCTTTTAAAAGAAAACAAGTGTGGATTTGAATGTGTTGCCGGCCAGCTGGTTGGCTGGTGAAAAGAGAGGAAATTACCTCACCATAGCGACATTTAAAAACAAAGAAAAACTTCCTGTTTGGGTAGAGTTGTCACTTTTAACCATCAGGTATGGTTAAAATAAAACATATTGCCGCTACAAAGTCCTTGGCCATGATTTTGGTCGATGTATATATTGCACAATACTCAATAAAACAATACTGTTGACAAATGATATAATTATAATTTGTCAAGTGAGTAGAAAAAGTAATATATATTTATCCCTATGTGATTAATCGCTCACAAAAACAACCAAGTCTATAATTATCTTCAAATGTAGACTTTTATTTTGGTCACAGACGTACATCAGACAGTGACGCTAATTATTTTATATTTCTCCATTCAAGTGACACTGTTAACTACATTATAGTAGTTAATATCTTAACCTCTCCAAAACTTTTTCTTTAACCCTTTCCACATTCAATAGGAATTTAAGTAAAGGTTATGCATGTTTTTTCAGGTATAAATAAAATGTTTATAAGCATTGACCCACGCAATGATTTGTAAGCTCCTGAGATGGAATCCAGTTGTTTGGTCCAATTCCTATCTGTCACTTTAATGTGGGTAAAATAAACAGAGCAAGATGGCCGACGTGTTCCAATTCTTAGACTTAAAGGACCCATTGCTTGAACTGAATATATTTCTGACTTTGAAGACAAGGTAACGGAATCACGTAACAAAAAAAGGCCTGTAAGGAAATTACTAAATGTTTACACCTTGATGTTAGAATCCTTGCTCTTCCTGTGGTCTGCGGTGCATGGTTCTGTTTTATTTAAACAGCCATTCAAACTTCCGATGTAGTTAGGTAATGTATACCATTGAGAAGTTAACAGGATTCTGCTTTTTTCAAGCAGAAAAATTTACCTTGTGATTGAAAACAAAAGTTTTCATTGTTGGAGTCATCTGAAAAGTTTGATTCTGAATAATTCAGAGTACGTTATTTTACATACGTTGTTCAAAATCACATTTTGTTTAGAACTCTTGATTGTTGATTGATGACTGTAAAACATGATGATGATGATAAAACAGATTATAAAAGAATGCAGACTTCTGAATGCTAATGTGACCTTTGCATAATGTAACATCTTTTTTTTTATGGTTTCACAATGAAAAACGTGCTCAAACAACACGTTGTTTTCCATAGGTGTTTAGCTAGCTGTGGCTAAAGTAATACTTTAACAATGGCTATGTAAACAGCATTGATTACATTTGTGTTTTATTTAGATACACAAAACTCAGATTTAATTTAACAGTTAAATGTTGACAGATTTAATTTAAAGATTGAAAAATAAAAGTGTAAAATAATAAAAAATGTCAACTTTCTTTTTAAACAGAATTGTAGCTACTGTCACGCCTCAAGGTGCTGCAAGAGTATAGGTTCAAGACCAATATGACTGTTATCCAGGATGTTGTTGTTGTTGTTGTTGCTGCATCAGGATATCTGGGCTAAGATACAGATCTGCAGTAAAAGATTTTCTTCTACAAATCACAATCTGTGTTAAAATAGGTTGGTGAAGAGAGGGAGGATACAACTTATCTCCACATGTAAGTGCCATGGTATTTTCTCCCATATCAGGGAAGACAAATAAAAGTAGGATGGATGGAGTGAGAAAGACAGTAAAAAAGAAAAAGCAACCACAAGAGATAGAGGTCATTCACCATAGATTTCCTGTAACGAAAATGTATTCAAGGCCCCCAAATCCAATAACCCTCCTCTATTTTAGACCTTCTCTAACAAAAATGCCTGTTTTAGCAGAATATGGACTGCAAATGCATACTATTCACATCACCAACAGTTCCCAGCAATCTCATCATGTACAAGGGATCCAAGACCAATGTTCCATAATTCCAATTAATGTGTCGGTCAGGATTGATTTTACCTCCCCAATCATCTCTATGGTATTTTTTTCAGTATTGTTATACATGGCTCCTGTTCTTGATAATGGATGGGGACTAGTGTAAACCTTCTTATATTACACCACAACGTCACCATCCATATAAAGTGGAGCTGAAGATCCACTCTCCCTTTTCAGGGCCCATATTAATAAAGGGACCCTATCCTGAATGTTGAAGGTGATTGACTCCTGCTTGAACCTGGGTCTTGGCCATGCTGATGATTATCCCAGATTGGATCGTTCAGACATGAGAAGGTCATGAACTGGATCCCACACAAAAACAGGATGCAGGCAATAGGCCACATTCAATTAAAAGTGAAATTGAGTGCAACCTCAGGAAATTGGAGTCCTTTCTCCCAGACAACATTTGTTTGGAGGTTTTAGGCTGTAGCCACCTAACCCGAGGAAGGGTGTGGGTTTCCCTTCACTGATAACATAACAAATCTGAGGTAGTGAGTGTAAGCTGTGCACTTACCGTTCTGCTAGAGTCTGGAGCTACCCCATCAGATTACCATCCAGACGAGGTTTGAAAGCCAATATTGATAGCAGAGGTCAAATGAGAATCTGTGCCTTTACTCTCAATGAAAAGTACTTAGAGTGCCATGGTAGGGCACATTTTTTCTATCAGAAATACAATTAGTATGAGAACAGACAAATCCAAGACAATTGAATTCTGTTGATACTGAAAAATCGTGAAGTCTGTTACACCACATTGGTAGACAGCAGAAAACTAAATCACACAAACCATAGCCACCTAGAATTAAAATGTAATGTATCTTTTATTGAAACCTGAGCTATTTTTTATTAATGTGTGAAAGCCTTTGGACAGTAGGCTGGTGGTGGAGCCATATAATGCTTGGTCTTTGGTATGCCTGCAGGTCTAAAGGAAAGCAGATGAGTCAATGATGCAGGCTAGAACAAATTAGTGAAATGTGCTTTAAAATGATAAGGTAATGTACATTTCTGCAAATGAACACTACCGAGAGCAAGATCTCTTGTTCCACTTGCTGGGGGATCTTATAAGAGACAGTCCACCATTTGGAAGTGAATAATTTGTCATGAGAACTGACACCCTGCTCATTCCTTTTGCCCTTTTATGTCTCTGCCTGGCACCTCACATTCTACATGGTCAGTAAATCACTGCAGTCCATTCACCCCTTTCCTCTCTTTCTCTGTTGCACTCTGGCCAGCCTGGTATGGAAGACAAGTGCAAATAACAAAACAGCTCAGTGAGCAACATCTCACACACTTCACTATGGATACCTCACAATCATGTTTGGCTACTACAGTACTATTATATATAATCATCAAAGTCAAAGTTTGTATGAATGTAAAAGCTGTTTACATTATTTAAATCCAAAGATCATGAACAATATTAAACACACAATATTAAACACAAATTCAAAATGTACTGTACATTGCTGTTGGATTGCTGCTGCATTGTGGGATTGCTGACGTGCTGACTTGTTGACTTTTTCTGACATACCAACCAAGCTACTCACACCTGAACAGTCATTTATTTAGATTAGCTTGGATAGACAGTACAATACATTACAAAAAAGCACTCACATCTGCTCGATCATCGAACCTGGTTGAGGTGTACAAAAACAACCAAAAATGTCTCTTTGATACCGTTTCTAAGTTAACGAATAAGCAACCTTCAACAAATGAAGTGGGTCTTCACTTCAGCAGTAATGAATTCATTACCTTTTTTAAAGAAAAGATCATTACCATTAGAAAACAAATAACTGCCTCTTCCAGTAGGCCTAGTTTTCAAACATTTACCGGTCCTAAGAATGCACAGCACTCCCCTGACCTGGTATCAAGGGGGACACTTGAATTTTTTTATCATATATCACTTGACACGTTCACTAAATTAGTAACAAGTTCCAAACCCACAAACTGACAATTTGACCCGATTCCAACAAATTTACTTAAGGAGCTACTCCCAGTGTTGAACATATTAAATTGCTCCCTGTCCTTTGGAACAGTACCAAATTTATTAAAAATAGCAGAAATAAAGCCTCTACTGAAAAAATGTCATTTGGATCCAGATTTAATAAAGAAATATAGGCCAATATTGAACCTCTGTATTGTGTGTATAGGCGCGGGGAAACCGTCGCTGACTGTTTATTTCGGCACGAAATGTCCAGGAGGTTCAGCAAAGCAAACGGTCGTGCAACTTGCACAAGGAAAATCATAACCAGCCTCTAGGGCCTGGGCTACCAAGACAGGAACTGGTACAAACACGTACCAGTTGACACGCAGACAAGTAACAATCACGGACACAGAGACTAGAAACACAAGGGCTTAAGTACTGAGTTAACAGGTAACACCTGTAAGGAATCAGGGAAGGATGCGTTCACAGGACATGGGAAAAACAGGACACAACACACACGATGGCAACTAAAAGGCCGGCGACGTCGAACGCCGGAAGGCTACGCGAACAGGGGAGGTCCCGTCCTGTGACGGTACCGTGACAACCTCCCCTTCCTCTCAAAAATCTTCCTCTTTTGAAGAAAAATAACAATTGTGAAATGCTCCAATCCGGTTTCAGACCCCATTACAGCACTAAGACTGCACTTGTGAAGGTGATAAAAGACCTTCAAATGGCCTCTGACACAGGTTCTCCATCTGTCCTCTTGATTCTTGATCTTAGTGCTGCTTTTGACATTATAAATTACTCCCTTCTCTTGGAGAGATTGGAAACCCATGTTGGGCTATGCAGACACGTCTTATCCTGGTTATAATCTTATCTATCTCAAAGATATCAGTTCAAATGTATAGATGGCATGTCTTCTGTCAATTCAAAGGTATGTTTTGGTGTTCCTCAAGGCTCAGTTTTGGGGTCATTACTGTTTTCACTATATATGCTGCCTCTGGGTGATGTCATCAGGAACCACAATGTAAATCTTCACTGCTATGCTGATGACACACAGCAAAATATCTCGATGAACATGGAGAAGCCCCAAAAATAGTTACTTCGGAAGCATGCGTCTCAGATATTAGGAAATGGATGACAGATAACATTTTGCTTTTAAACTCAGAAAAAAACTGAAATACTAATTTTAGGACCCAAGAAACAAAGAGCACTGTTGGGAGATCTCACAATGAACCTTAACGGTTGTATAGTCCTATCCCCAAAAAATTATAGAAACCCTGGCGTCACCCTCGACCCTAACCTCTTTTTTGATGAACACAAAAAATATCTCTAGAGCTGCTTTTTTTTGTTAGTTAGTGTTGAATACGCCTGCTTGAATTTTAACTTGAAGAAAAAAAATGTAGCACATTACTCCAGTACTAGCCTCTCTACATTGGCTGCCTGTCAAGGCTATGGCTGATATTATGCTTTTACTGTTGACCTATAAAGACCTATAGCAGTACATGGACTTGCTCCTAAACATCTCCCTGAAATGATCTTGCCATACATACCTACACATAATTTTTGTGTGATTGCAAGATTGCAAGATGCAGGCCTTCTTGTTGTACCTAGAATTTCTAAACAAACAGCCAGGGGCAGGGCCTTTCTCACATTGAGATCTGGAATAAATTGAGTCTGGTTCCTCTCTAGGTTTCTTCCTACAATCCGGCTCCCATAGGGAGTTTTTCTTAGCCACCATGCTTCAATCCTGTTTCTGCGTGCTCACTGGGGTTTTAGGCTGGGTGTTTTGTAAAACCACTTTGTCATAACTGCTGATGTAAAAATGGCTTCTTAAATAAATTGGATTGATTCATTGATTTATACTGTACCACCAAAATTGTTCTGAACATCACCATATGTTGCTCCCAAATGTTTCATAATTCCTCTGGAAAGATAAAAAAAAATGTGCTAAAAAGAAAGTATGCAGATTCTCTTTCACTTAAATAGTATGTCAGTCAGGGGATGCACCAGAACAGAGATGCATCTTCTCAATATTAGTACTATGCCACCGTGTCAGTTCGCCAACACAAAGTCTCCAGACCAAAATCTAAAACAGACAGACAACTTAACTACTCTCAAATGCTTTACCAGTAGTAGATAACATTTCAATGAATATGAAGACTAATCTAACACTCATGATTGAGTGTTACAACAAGATTGTGCTACATTTGTTTTCATTTGAGATAAATTGCTCAGAAAACATGTATATATTATGCCTCCCCAGACCACCACCCACCGCCAAATGGGTCATGCTGGATGCATGCTGGATGATGTTGCAGGCAGCCTAACATTCAGCAGAGCATCTTCAGACAGGTGTCCAATGATGGACCTGCCAATTCTGCTATCATAACTGAATGATTGAGTGTTACAACATGATTGTGGTACATTTTATTACATGTGAGATGGTATGAAATATACAATCCTGTTTCCAAAAAAGGTGCTGTGTAAAATGTAAAAAAATGCAGTAATGTGAAAATAATTTAAAGTCAATATTCAAGAGAAAATACTACCAAGGCAACCTATCAAATGTTGAATCTGAGAAATGTTATTGTTTTTTGAAAATATACTGCTCCAAAGAAACAGTGCCCTTTTGAGCACAGTGCCAAAGCCAGCATCTGAAATTGTATAGGGGTGCATTAGTGCACTCGACATGGGCGACTTGCACTTCTGAGAAGGCACCATTTATGCTGATCAATATATACAGGTTTTGGAGCAACATATGACAACATCTTATTCAGGGAAGGACGTGCTTATTTCAGCAGGACAATGCAAACCAGCAGATCAATGCTAAGCAGCATGGCTCTGTAGTAAAAGAGTATGGGTGCTAAACTGGTTTGCCTGCAGTCAAGACCTGTCTTGTATTTAAAATATTTGGTGCATTTTACATTGACAAATGCAGCTATGGAGGCGCCCAACGGTTGAGGAACTGAAATCCAATATCAAGCAAGAATGGTGGGACCACATTCCTCCTTTAAAACTAAGGAAATTGGTCTCCTTAGTTCCCAGACTCACTTATTGTTAAAGGTAATGCAACACAGTGGTAAAAATGCCCCTGTCCCAACTTTTTTTAAATGTGTTTCCACCACCAATTTCAATATTGGCATGTATTTTTCCAAAAACAATATATTTTTTCAGTTTCTTAACAAAAACAACAAACACTAAACAGGCCAGAACAGAGACACAAATAATAATCCACAAACTGGAGAAAAACAAGCAACTTAAGTAGGCTCCCCAAGTAGGGACAATGTTGACTTCAGCAAACTCTCTAGACATAACTTATAGTGTATAATATCAATCAAAGTGCAACATTTATAGGGGGAATTCTGGAACAATTTCTGGTTATTGACTCATTATTACCCTTTTATAGGGATTTTCAATTCTTCTCACCATTGTGCATTGGGTATTCATTAGTTGTCACTGTATTTGAGGCTTTTATTTGACATTGAGGGCAAAGTTTTGTTCATAATCTGGTTTTGTTCTAATGTCGAATTTTGTGTGAGAAGTGTGGGTTTGGTCAATCTGGGTTTTGGAAACAATGAAGGAAAATGAAGCATACTTTCCATCCTTCTCTTGACAAATGCCAATCCCTTGACCAAATCTGAGACAGTTAAGCTTGGGTGAAAAGTAAAATGGGTGTTGGTGAATACCTGAGGACGGAGGGATTCTGGACCTTGAGGGGTGCTGGTCAGGATGATACAATGTTCTACCTATAGGCCACACTGACATGTTGATTTTATCCATATCCAAAGCTCAATGGGAGTCCTACATGGGCCTACAGCAGTGATAACATACCCTTATCTTAGGAAAAAGTCCATCCAGTTTCATGGACAAGAAGACATGTTAGCAAAGTAGTGCACTCACAGACATGTTAGAAAGTTCGGAAATTAGGAGCATGCGCACATGACCACGGCCCAACGTAAATCTGTTCTAAAATGGTCTCTGTTCTCACTGGCTCAGTGTGGCTGCAGTGTTTGATGAGAGTGTTGAGAACTGACTTTAAATCTGATAACTGATCAACAGCTCTGATGGACTTCAGCTGACAAGATTGGTTGAGTAGCAGAGGGTAATGAATAATTAATCTCTCATATCTCATCTTTGACTCTGTCCTTCTTAGACACTAATGGGATTTCCCAGATTTTTGTCCCTACATAATTTGGCAAATAGATAATTTTACATCGACGGTATCGAAAATGACCTTCCATTTACTCCAGCAATCAAAATAGTTTAAACATCGCCTGGTACCATGTCATCATTAACTTGGTATGTTGGGACAAAATCAAGTGATTCAGCCCACCGCCAGTAGCTGTTTGGAGATTGTTTCTATGGTTACAATACAGTACAGCAGACTTGTCGACTATTTAACTTATGTCATTTTTACTGAAAGATTGTCGAATATGAGTCACACAGGGATTTATTAGTGTATGTGTGTGTGCATGTGTCACGTTTTAATTAAACCAAGTTGTGAATAGTTTTTTTTATAGTGGAGCAACATGCCTTTACCTTATCCACATTTAATTTGTCTCTAGTGAAAAGCAAAAACTGTGTTTTTTACATTTTCCAAAGATCAGTTTTTACAGTGTTTGGCAGGGTTGTATCCTATGATATTAGTGGTGTAGTGATGTTGGCAACGGCAGAAAAACTGCAGAAGAGAGGAGAGGGCAGCTTTGTGGCACAACTTGGCATTTCATTACCTCATGCATCTGAGTTATCAATATGGCTTTCAGGATTACCGTGTAGATAGAAAGGGCTTGAAGAAAAGAAAAAAAGAGAAATAAGAGAAAAGAGATTATTTAAGAAAGAGATGACATTTAGTAGAGAGAACTGGGAAGGCTACGGAGTGAGAGGGGAGGGGGAGATTCATTTAGAAGCTGTGCTGCAGATGCTGTAGCACTCTACCTTGCTAAACTGTGAACACCGTCCTAAAATCCTGCAAAAGCATGGCACAATTACCCGTAAAAATACCCCATGGTCTTACCCGTGTTGTCATGGGAACTAACACATAAACACGTAGACAGGACCACCTTTAGCCAAAAGATAAACAAAGATTTATGATTTTATTGTTGACACTACTTTCTTTTGAAAGTTAGGTTTTTGTGTGATGTCACTCAATTAATTGACAGTTAGCAATGTCATCTCTAGATAGGATATGATTTAAGGGTATGATTAAGCAAAGAACAAGAAAAGCATACAAGCCTTGAATCTCCACATCTATATATAGACAAATATTTCCCCACATCTATATATAGACAAAGTCTGCTGGAATTTCCCTCCCACATTAGTCCTAAGAGCCATAGGGAACAGTCTGTATCATTACTTCTCTCTGGTTTCTCCTTCAGAAAAGACCATGCTCTAATTCTAGAACTGTGTCCTGTTAATGTATGAGCAGATTTTTGTATAAATAATATTACAACATATTGATATGATGAAGGTAAATTATTGCATGAAATTTTATGAATTGTATCAAATGAAGATTTGCGCCTCCCAGGTGAATTCTGATATTTTTATCATGATAAAACCTTGGAGGAATGGAACACCATTGAATATTAACGTGATGAGATTCGAGTTGACAATGGTAGTGGTGGAGTAGCTGTGTTTGTTTAATATATTTGTCTGTATTTAAATGAAAATCATCTTCATTCCCAAACCATTTACAATAAAGGCATTAATTAGGCTTTCAACTTGAAATAAAAACAGTCATAATAGTTTCTACAAACCTATGTCCAGCTAGTCCTCAATTACAACCTCAGAGGTGTTCATTAATTATGTTATTGTTAGTTTCATTTGATAGGTTATATTCATTGTCTGTGCTTCATCTGTGTTCTGGGACTACAGGTATTGTTTTGCTTAGCTATAGAATTTAAGTGCAGTCCATGTTGTAAGCAGCTGTGTTTTTGCTAAAACAAAGACGCTCTGCCAAGTTGTTCGGTGGAAGTCAGGTGAGGATGGATAGAGACGAAGGCCTCACTCTCCTACTCGAGTATCTTTGTTGTTAATATCTAGTTTTTGTAAGCTTTTTTCTGTTTCTGTTCTATGTTACTGTTGCTTTAACAAGAATGTGTTTGCTTTCTATTCCCGTCCTTTCCTCACCTTGTCGGCGTCTTGGATGTTCCCCTTCCTGTTATGCAAATCTTTTTCACCTACTGTATCTTACACGTACAACCCATGTGGAATCCATGGTTTCTGGCAGCCTCTGGAATTGCCAGTCTGCTGTCAACAGAACAGACTTCATTTCAGCCTATGCTGCCCTTCAATCAATTTACCTTTTGGCCCTGACAGACATGGATCATTCCGGAAAACACAGTTACCCATGCCCTTCCCATCCAACTAAAATGCTTGAGTGTGCTGTTTCTTACAAACTCTCTTCTTATCTGTCCTAGAAGGTCACTCGACCGAGATCACTCTGTGCCACAGAGGCTTTCCGCACTGCCAAGCAATCTGTTTGTATGCTTCTTGATCTTTCCGCTGCCTTTGACACTATGAACCACCAGATCCACCTCGCCACACTCTCGGAGCTGGGGGTCTTAGGTTCTGCACACTTGTGGTTAGCAACCTACCAGGCTGCATGGACACTCAACTATTCTTCTAATTTCCCTCTTCTGGTTCCTAGGTGGCAACATGCATATCTGCATGCCTCATCTCAGCATGGATGTCAGCACACAACCTAAAGCTTGACCTTGATAATAGGGAAAGATCTGTCCATCACTTATGAAAACTGTATGGTGGTCCCCTCACAGAGCCCAAAGAATCTTGGAGTGACATTCGACAAGAATCTATTATTCTCTGCAAACGCTGGCAAAATATTTATGGTCGGCAAAATATGACCCACAGGATCACACTTGTTGAAATGATTTTGTTCCTGTTGGTTTGTGTGCTATTTGTTTTGCAAATACTTTATTATATATATATATATAGCATATATATATACATATATATGTAGAGAGAAAGAGAGACAGAGAGAAGTAATATGCTTTGTCAATATGCTTTGTCCAAGATCTATCGGGTGTACGTGTCAAATATCAACAGGGTCTTTTTTATTTTTAATAAAATTAAACGAGAAATAACAACAATATAAGTAAAATGTTTACTTTAAATTGTATTACTTCACAAGGAGTAAACTTTTGTTTTACGTTACTGTGAAACACCTTACAAAAGCATACTATTTAAAGGCACTTAATTTACCAAAGAATAAAGAAACTCTATGTGTGACTTTCTAAACACAGAAAATCTCTTTCAAACAAACAGTTTCAAATAAAATGTATTCTGATGCCAGTGGCACTGTTGCAAAAAGCAAATTGAGATAGCCATCAACAAAAACAATAAGATACTAGTGAATAAATACAAATAACATTTACTAACTTCCTGTGAGATTTGGTTTCTTGGTTGGTTGCAAAAGACAATGCCTCTCATATTCTTCATATTCTTTTAAACAACCTAACAATTTGTATACTCACTGCCCTTGAGAACCTGTGGGTTATTTTTGGAAGCCAAATAAACTATTTTGTTTGAAAAAACAACACTTAAACAGGTGTCAAAATGAAGTGAGGGAGAGAGGGCGTTGGATTCAAGTGTCAAGTGCAGACTTTCAGATACTACGAACTTTCCAATATCTCTCGATTAGAAGACGTATCCCTGCATTTAAATTTGTTTTTCTTTTTGGGGGTAGAGGTAGGCATGTCAAGTCTTGTTGTTTATGTTTTTTCTGCCATTAGTCCAATTTGAAATGGCTGAATAAAGGAAAATATAGCTTTTCTTTTTTGTGTTTCTTTGTGCCATTAGGGCACACCTGTGTGTACAGTAAAAAAAAAGACTGACACACAGAAAGAACATTTAAAAAAGATTCTCCATCCACCTTCGCTGCCTTTCACCAACTCAGATACGCATAGGTGACTTTGATTGGAGCTCTCTGGTGGAGTACAAGAATATGTGATTCAGAAATACAGCGTGATATTGCACAGGCTACTCTCGTTGCACCAGATCGCATTACTGATACATCACACTCCTTCAGGAGTTATTAATGCATATGCAAGGCTTGTTAGCTGTCTGTGTGAGTTGGTTTGTGTGTCTGTGAGCTTAGAGTGATTGAATATATAGGTGTATGTAAACTGTCATCGTTTCTAGCACCACTTAATCAGTGGTGTGGTCTCAATCCTCTGTAATTATGTTTAACTCTATATGGTGATGCGAGGGGAACTGGAGAAGAACTGTAATATGACCTGACAGTTTTTTTATATAACATTCAAGCGAACAAGTGTTTGAAATGTTGAAATAAATCACACCACATATTTCCTCAAATAAGAAATATATGCATTCATAAAGAAAGTCAAAGTATTTTATTTGTCAAGTACACCGAACAATATGTGTCCTACTGAACAATTACATTCTTGTGACATGGCACGCAACATCTATGCCGTAATTAAGAAATATATAAAGCAATAAAAAATAATAGTAGAATGTAGAAATACGCAGTAACCAATATTGTTACATATTTCTTTGTAATTGTTGATTTTTTTTTATTTTTTTTTTCCGGATGCCCCAAACAATAGGGGGATTCATCAGAGAAAATGACTTTACCCCAGTCCTCAGCAGTGTCACGGTTTTGTTGTGGGGTGGAACCATACGCGGACATTGTTTCAAAAGTAAGGTGATTTAATCCCAAACAAAACAAACAGTTACAAACTAACACGTAACTGTAAACGTCAAATGAAAGGTTTAAACAAACATAAAACAATATACAAATAACGTGTAGCGTATCTACATGAAATGGGAGATAAACAAAGGACAAACCGTGAGCTGTTGAGACAAGCACAAACAATAAACCACACCGGGTGTGGCTGGAAAACTAACCTAAGTAGGCTCCCCAATCAGAGTC
>JACXGK010001616.1:56182-66580 GCA_016801125.1 Novumbra hubbsi | reverse complement strand
CCCCTATCTCTATCTCTGTCTGTCTCCCCAACACCCCTATCTCTATCTCTGTCTGTCTCCCCAGCACCCCTCAATTTCTCTCTGTTTTCTGTATTTAACGCAGGAAAACAGAAGCTACATGTTAGGTCCCCCGTCGATGTTGTGGCAGGGCCTAATTGCAGGACTCACAAACACAGAGAGGCCCTTTATCTCCCACAAACCACCCTGCCTCCTCAAGCCCCCGTGGCACAAGCTCACCCCGCTCAGCATCGCTGCAACCATCTAAACAGGCCCCAATTAAACCGTTACAGTCGGAGGAGAAAGGAGGCAGGAAGGGAGAGGGACAGAGTGGGAGAGAAAGAAGGAGCTTGAGGGTGAGAACGAAAAAGCAACAGAGGGTAATAGAGGAGGTGGGGGATGTTGTGGATCTAAAGGGATGATGAAAGAAAGAGCAAAACTAAGAAAGAGGGAGTTACAGTCTCCCCAATTCCACCCGACGCGTCAAAGAAGGGTCAGTCCCGGACCCAAACGCAGTCAGCAGCACATCACAGACGGCAGACAGTGATTTACGCTGCCTGACGCATTGCTCCCTAGCCCTGGGGGAGAAAGGAAGTGGCAGAGTTTCCCTGAGAGATAAGAGCCTTGTGTTTTAGGTGGTGTAGAGATGATTACATTCCTGCAGATAGCGTTACACAACGTTGTCTAGTCTTCTTAAAAATGAGTGTTACTAACCGCAAATATGTTGTCCCACAAGGGGGGCTGGGGAACACTTCTCAGCGTTGGTTCTTTTTTACTTTTTAACCCAAATAGACATTTTTTTCATCACAGCAACACCGATGTTTCCTCTTATTTACTTCATAAATCTATAATCTTCAAAAATACTAATTATCTCAATGCTGTACATGTTTGCAGGTAGTCCATCGCCATTGGATATTAATCTCATAGATTATTTTCCTTTTTGTAATGACTTTGCTTTGGTTTTGTTTCAGTAGCCATCAGTATTAATCAGCTTCAGCAGTGTTGCTAGCTCTCCATAGTAAATATTGTCTTTGTTATTTGAGTGTACTGTTGCTTTAACACATGTGTACTAAGCATTTTGAAGTACACAGTATTTGACAATAGACGTGGGGGATATTCTAGTTCTTTGTTAAATTCATTTCTCTACCGTAATATTTAAATTTTTTCGTTGTAATATTCGGTGAAGATGGAACTCAACTGGATTGACATTTCTGAACCATAATGCATTTGGATTAGATTGCCCCCTGCTAATATAACAGGTTTACATTTCAATAATGTGCACTTTGGTCCTCTCAACGTAAAGACATTTTTAAAAGGGTAATTCACTACTAAACAGTTATGAGAGCGATTTAAGGCTCAATATCTTGGAACTAGCCTTCCTAATCTTTCTTTGACAACTTGTCCCAAGGTCGTGTGAAACTGTGTGTGTCTGAGTCATGTCAAGACATTTCTAATAAGCACGTTGCGTGTATTTATGTGTTCTGCTGACATTCTTCACTTGATTAGTTCATATTTTGAACGATAATGAGTAATTATTTCTTCGCTCCTAGCAGTCCTTCAAATGATCCAAATTCAATTGTAATTTCAGCGTAATTAAATGCTTGGTCCTGATGTGACGCACACAGGTTGCCTGGGGTACAAACCTCCACCTTAAACACAAAAATGTGTCTTTGTTTCCCAATTTGCTGCTCCTGTATTAAGTCAAGACTATAGATGGTGATTAATATTAAATGGAAAAAACGGTGAAATAAAAATGACTCTTCAATTTCACGATAAGGGAAATGACCATAAACCCTGTCTTTTTAAAGAATATCTCAAATAATTTGCCTTCTGTGAAATAAAGCTTGCACTATTCTTTTGTCACCCTTTTTAGCACAGCTAATAGCTACTTCACTGAGGAGTAAAGTGTACTTGGTTGTGGGTTCGGGGAAAATGGCTTGTGAGGTTGTTTTGCCTAGGACTTCTAGGGTGAATGCATTAAGTCAAAATGGGTGTATAATCCAAAATATATATGTAAAAAGTTACCAAACAGCCGAGGCAGGTACTTACTAGAACGATGATGATTTCCAACCGACAAACAAAATATTTCTCTGCTGGCTGTAAGTGCCGATTGACTGATGAAGCCATTTCGAGTGCCGAGGCAGAATCTATGGCAAGTGGAAATAACATATTCATTATAGCTCCAATAGTTACCTTGAGAAACATGATACATGATAACACCCTCTGTTTTCTTTGTCATGATTTTTTACCCAGACAACACGATTGCAATTGCTGTTGCCGAACGCCGCTAAAACGGCGGGCTACGTTACCTTTTTACCCAAACTGGCCAAGCGTTCAGCCATCTGCTCCCTTTCCCTCTCGGGTAGAAGATCACACCACATGGTTTGACGGATCAGAACCAGCAGGCCAAGGGCAGGGCCTGCAAAGACTGTTATGGAGTCAGCGATGTGGAAAATGACACAAAATGGATCATTTTGGCTCACTGTGGAATCGGAGGTTAAGACGCTCCCAGCTTTGTAAAGAATCTCATCTGCAAAGTGTAATGAAAGAATATAACTGGACCCCTGTTTAATGTTCTAAAAACAGAGATTATATCAACTTGTGTTTGAGGATATTACATTGTGTACAAGCCCTTTGGCATGCTGATAGATGTTTAAAGAAAGACAAACATCTTTTCTGATATTTTATTTTAATTAAACCTTTACTGCCATTGTATACATACTACACCATTTACTGAAAAATATATACATACAGTACCACACCATTTACTGCGGATATGTAAACACCACACCATTTACTGTGGATATATACACACCACACCATTTACTGTGGATATATACACGACACACCATTTACTGTGGATATATACACACCACACCATTTACTGTGGATATATACACGACACACCATTTACTGTGGATATATACACACCACACCATTTACTGTGGATATATACACGACACACCATTTACTGTGGATATATACACACCACACCATTTACTGTGGATATATACACGACAGACCAGTGTGGCCCGGACAATATCTTCTGTTTGTTACTCAAGAAGCCTTATTATCTGTAAGGACGTGAAGAGAGAAGCGGGTGAGGAGAAAGGAAGGTGGGAGTTAAGGGGTGAATGATGGACTGTCCGGGGAGATGGATGGGGTGTTGGTGGCTGAGACATGAGAGAGGTGAGCCTCAATATAAGAGCCCACATGGGGGGAGGCATCTCCTTACCGGGATTCAGATAAGACAAGGTTTTGCTATGTTTACCATGTGTGTGTGTGTGTGTGTGTGTGGGTCAACGTGGCCTGAGTGTCGTCTAGGTCGCCCTGGCGATGGGAGACGGATCACCTGCGAGGGGTGACACGCTTAGCCAATGATGACAAAGAGTCCCGACCTCCGACCTTTCCACCTTAACCCGCCCCACGCTCACCACACGGCGTCGGGACAGATGGGATGGCACGAGACACATGAGGAACCTAAAATAATGTTTCCTGGTGCGGCACACACGTGCCCAACCAATCCAATTCATCCAGAGTATGACAAGCAGAAACACCTTCCACCGTCTCCACGGTAACACTTACAGAAATGGACCAGCTAATGGACAGAAAAGTTTATTGCCAGTTCCATCATTCCAGACATCTGTATAGCTGCTCTTTAGAGGGGATTTCCTCCCTCCCTTCCTTCACCTCATTGGTGTAGCATCCCCCAGGGGATAAGCAGGTAAAACGGCTCTGATAATGACTCCTCTGACTGCGCTATCTCTGAAGCTGTAAGGCAGTCCCCTTCAGGCCTGGACGGATGATAATGCATTCACTCTTCTGGGTGATCCTTCTTAGTCATGATCATCAATTACGACCAGTCTTGAGGCATTTATTCATTTATCTTTTAGAATTGGGAAAGCAAACGATAAGGTGTTAAAAGGGTCTCGTTTTAAGGTTTGCCTCCACCACTCGTCCTCCACCTTCCCACCAGGCTGGGAATCGCTCCACCCAATCCCTTGAACGTCCCCCTCACAGCAGGTACTAATCATCCTATCCCACTCACCTGTGTTCTCCCTCTTCTCCTGACAGCCTCTATCCAAGCCTGGTCATTCACACCCTGTCCTGGTGAGGTACTGTTTGTGTGTTTTGCGACCCTAACAAGCCTGTTTGTCCTGTATTTTTCCTTCGTATTAGAAAGGTGAAAGTCTCTCTCAGTATCCTGACCCAGTACCTGACCACCTCTCTGGATGATTCCCATCTGTACTTGGGCCTCTTGTCTACCTTGACACCCAGGTACCGACCTCCTGCCTGTCCTCCCCAGCCAGCCAGCCTTGATACATAACTTCCGTTATGTGGAACTGCACCATTTGGATGTGGACATTTCCCGACATCTGCTCTCATCTTCAGAATGTCCCTATGCAGATGTCCTTCAGCTGTGTGTAAATTTAAGCTGATTTGAGAAATTGGCAAGAGAGCAGACAGTACAGCACTCTCTGTATGGACCCTGGATAGACCGAGACAAGAACAAATAGCAGATGGCCAAGACTGATTATTTTTTGTCAAAGAGAAATGAAGTATGCAACTTTGCAACTCACATTTGCATGTTGAAGCTTAGTTGTTGGGACATCAGTCGGGCTTATCACATTCTCCATCTTGGAGAAGAAACACAGGGCAGGCCAGGACATGACACACAAACACCCACATTCATACACATAAATATTAAGATACTTATATACCGGGACACAAACCACATACACACAAAACCATATTCATAAAGAAACACAAAAAAAGCAAAAAGAGAACACACGTACAGACATATCTGTGAAACACAACTGACACACACACATTCATTCAGTGAAGAATTTACTGGCAAAGGTAGCCTCCGTCAGGTGGAGGTGCTGAAACAAAGGAAGCAGAGATGACAGCTCCCGATAGCATCTCCGGTACTGAGACACGGCAAACATATGACTCATCTCATACCTGATCCCTACGCCAGTCTCACACACGTCAAAACAAAACACACGCAGACCCACACACACACAAATATTTATCTTTCTGACACATAAATACATGTTTCCTTTTACCTCGTCTTAACCCTAACGTTAACCCTGATGTTAACTGCTGTAACGTTTATGCCTTAACTTAAAATAACTAGCACTAATGCCCAACCCTAATCTTAACCTTAAACTAACCTCAGTTCTAACACGACTCCCAGTTGTAGGTTTTTCTAGAAAATTATCTCCTCTGGAAATCACTTTTTCCCTGGAGGGACCCTTTGGGGGAAATCAGATCCCCACATGTACTCATAGCAGTGAAACTCTCTTGCACTAACACACACACACAAACACAAACACAAACACAAACAAATACACAAAAACACACACAAACACAAACAAACAAAACATGATTAAATACCAGCTAACAGAGATGACAAACTTTAAACCAACTGGTACCTTCTTATACATTCAGTGAATAGGATTTTGGCTGCAGAAGACATCATTTCGTTTCCCTCAAGACTGCCCCAGGGAAACATCAGTTTCACAAAATATGTCATGCCTTTTGTTGGCCTTGGAAGTTCTCTGAGACAGAAATCCCAAACGCATAATAGAAAAGTAACAATTCTTTAAAATGTTAGAGAGGGCGCGTCCCTACAACATAGAACAGACTGAATGGAGGCAGTTGGAAACCGTGATTTGGGACAATGGGCTTGATATTCAGAGACTGACATGAATCAAGCTCTGCCCACCAGTGAGAATAAAAAAACAATGTCTGAAAAAAACCAACACCGTCATTAAAGTCTACAGTATTCTCTAAAGAAATGGGTTGGACAATAACTGCCCGGTCCAGAAGCTCTATTTACTTTGGCGGTTAAGTGAGATGAGCAATTAATACCGGTACAGGAAGGACATAAGTGACTCAGGCATGGCTTGCTTTGTGTTCGTCAGAGGCAATGAGACGGCCTTTGAACAGCGCTCAATAGCAACATCATTGTTTGAAACTGAATGTCGACGGGTCAGAGACAAAGAATGCATGGGAGAGCGTGAGTACAATGTCACTGAGAGATAGGAGACGTAGGTTGCACAAAGAGCAGGAGGCCTACGGTTCACCTATAGCAGACATGTACATCACAGACGTTTGCTTTACATCGCAGTGGATTGTTTCGAGGACAAATCCTTGTTTTGATGTTTTCTTCTTGCCATTTGTCTAGCAATACTCCTCGTTCAAAAGGCGGACTTGTAAGCTTCAATAAAGGCTCTAACTTCACGAACACTTCATTAGAAACATATTGTTTCCAAAACAGGGCAATTTATTTTTCCTTCAGGGAGGGGGACGGAGTTACCATATGTCAAGCCCCCCTAGTCCCAATGGAACATCATTCGGTATCCACATTAATAAGGCCTGGCTTGAGTCAGACCGTTAATGACAGGGGAAGGGAGAAGACAGGTGTCTAGAAAACCTCCCTCACCATGGCTTCCTTGAAAGCAGCTATGTGATGAAAGATTATACACATTTCTACCAACCGGTAACTATACAATTCAAAGCAGTCAGGACTACCCTACCTTTGGCAAAGGTGCGTAAATCAATCTTCGTCTGACACTCCATTCATTCTTTACCTCCCACTAGCGCAACATACTTACACGTCATCATTTGGCTATTTGCAAGAGGAAATATCATAGCATATCCTACTCATTTGTTTATTTCAAGTTTAACCACGTTCTTGTTTTCTTTGGGAATGTTTACTCTGAGGCTCTACTGTCAAAAGTCAACTTTTTCACACGTCTTAGTTACATACTTCCATCATTTTAGCAACACAGAGCTCTTTGCACTTGACACCACCAACAGACACCAACAGACACCAAAATACTACGCCTCATGTCTGCCGAGGAGACTTAGGCCAATGGGATCATGTTTAGAGGAAGTCTCAGACGGACAGATTTATAGACCTGAAAAGGGATCAAATGTTGCTTGGATATGCTGCATAGGAGACAATGAGTGTCACAACATTAGAACGCATCTTACATGTATATTGACTATAATGTGAACAGGAGAGGTAGTTGATGTCCAAAGCAAAACTATGTCCTGTATTCATGCAGAGTTCACTGGTAACGTGTATAGGAAACATAGACCATTATGCTATACTTGATGGCAGTTTCCGCTGTATTTTTTTATACTTTAATTTTTCCCTTTGGGAATGCTAAGAACACATTCTTCCCATCTACACAAACAGCCTGGATTAGGGTTAATGAGCAGGGACCTTGTTGGTCCTTGCCTAGTCCACATTTGTTTATTGGCCCAACAATTGTGAATACTAGGCTATCCTGCCACCCCAAAATAAAAGTAAACGGCTGCAACAAATAACTGTATCGGAGGAAAGCGGACAACCTCTCTGTTGGTTTAAGTCCCTTATCTACCATGTTGTAACAACAGGAAGCCTAACTTAGCACCAGCACAGAGGCTGTGTGTGACAATGTAAGAGCCACTTCTAGGATGAATCTGTGACATACCAACAGCAACCCATCAAATACCTGTAGAGAACTTGGAATAGGGGTGTGTGGGGGGCGGGGTTGTCTGGCAGTTATAGTATCTTAATGGATTTTGTTGGCTACAGTAACCACCTCTCATGACGTTTACGGTCAGAACTGGGCCCTGGGGCTCATCAGTACACACATCAGTGGAATGTCTGTTAATGAGTCTGGTGTGGTTTCACAAGCTAACGGTCATGACCCAATGCATGAACATGCCTGTTTAACTCACTAGCCAGCAACAAGGTTGATTGAAGGTAAATTATCTAAGGCTTTGATGGAGAACGAACTAGAAGCTCGCAATGGTTTGACTCTTATCTTTGCTAAATATATTTCAGGGTTTGGTTAACACTCTCCAATTATTGGGACTTAAGGGAAAAATTTACGTTTTTCAAAGATAAGATATATTATAAATCCAAATCTTTGTGGTCATTTCCAAACATTAGGCATTCCCTCAGTCTTGATGCTGGCATCTTCTTAGGTCCTTAGTAATAATGTATTTGTTTGTATGTATCTACTTCCAAATATCATGATTAGATAAGTGTTGACACTCTGACTCAATGCGAGCTAGAAGAAACTGTTTTGTGCCAAGAAACTTGCCAAACGTCCTCAGGCTGTGTCAAGATGTTAGGTATCATAGCTAGACAGACATTTTCAGGCCTTTCCATCGATGTACAACGTGGTTCAGGCCTTACTATAGAGGTCCAATGTGGTTCAGGCCTTACTATAGATGGACAACGTGGTTCAGGCCTTACTATAGATGTACAACGTGGTTCAGGCCTTACTATAAATGTACAACGTGGTTCAGGCCTTACTATAGATGTACAACGTGGTTCAGGCCTTACTATAGATGTACAACGTGGTTCAGGCCTTACTATAGATGTACAACGTGGTTCAGGCCTTACTATAGATGCACGTTAGGCATTCATCACAAATGCTGTATGTTGTATGTGTTGACAACTCAGAAGATATGCTGTATTCTCTCATCATCTAGCTCTCATTTAAATCTCAGGCCAACCACATATCTTGAGCTTTTATGTTTTAAATTAATTCTTCCCTGGAAGAGAAGACAAGAGGGTGTTTGCCGGGGGAGATTGATGGGAAAATTGGATGGAATCTGCTGAGTGGACAATCTCAAGGAGAGTCAAATCTCCTGGGTAGAAGGGAAACATCGGAATGAGAAAGTCTGGACAATATTCTAAATCGTTTCAGGTTTGGGAGACAGCAATTTTAGTTCTCTTGTGGTAGTCTTGCGGTAGTATCACAAGATAAATATATTATTATATATTATATTCCTTTCATGTAGATTCCACCACCATGTTGGACCACATTCCAGAGGCTTAACAATCCAAACATAGCATTCATTAACACAAATGTCTGATTGACATTTTTCAAAAAGTTAAGTATTGACATTTTCTTAGGCCAGGATAGGGGAGGCTGAATATGTTAAAATTTTCTCTGTTTTGCCTCAGTTTCTCTTCTGTGAAGCAACACTTGACTGATTCTCTCTGAACTTGGTAATATAGAACAGTCTGCAGGCCTGGGTTCAATTGCAAGCATGTGTCTATTTTCTTTCATTAAATAATTACGTTTGGGAAGAAATTCAAAGTTCATCAGGTCCTAATCATAGTTAAATTACTGCTTGATATGAATGGAATTTTAATGTAACCCATCATTTAAGAGACTAAAAACTATATTGAAAATGTAATGTGCAATGAGCCTATGGTGATTTGCAGACTCTATATAATTTGTTTATAACTCACTTAGCAAGTACATCAAATGCATCACCTTAACATTCTTGATTTGTGTGATAAACAACTTGGGGAAACAAATTCCTACTTGTAGAAACTACCTGAAACAAGCTTTCCTTCATGTAGATGAAAAGGAGTTTACTTGACCCCACTTTGCTTCTTAAGAACCTGTATTTGTGTTGTGGGCCGTATATATGTATCTGTCTCTATATTTCCTAACCCTGTGTGAAGGGCTTTCTCCATTAAAGTTACTAGAAAATGCTTAAACTTGTTTATTCATTAAAAACATTGTGAAAAGGCTGACATGTCATTCCCCAATAATGCTGGCTAAAGATGAAGATTATCAGAAACTATCCAGCAAGGTTTCTCTGAGGCAGCTTCTCTCTGACAGGGCTATCAAATGCTTGTCCCTGTGTAGTTCTGTACCTGCTGTCTGTGTGTAGCTCTGTACCTGCTGTCCATGTGTAAGTCTGTACCTGCTGTTCACGTGTAAGTCTGTACCTGCTGTCCGTGTGTAGGTTTGTACCTGTTGTCCGTGGGTAAGTTTGTACCTGCTGTCCATGTGTAAGTCTGTACCTGCTGTTCATGTGTAAGTCTGTACCTGCTGTCCGTGTGTAGGTTTGTACCTGTTGTCCGTGTGTAGATCTATACCAGTGGTCCGCTGTATTTCTCAGCCATGAGAGTCCAATGTTGTGTTGTCATTTTCCGGGCCTGTCGGTGGCACTTGGACTCTGTATTTGTTTAAGCCCCACCTCAAATCAATGTGATTTATGCTGCTGTCACTGATGTTTAAAGAGCCCCTCTACCTCCTCTCTGTCTCTCAATCCTCACCACACACCCTCCCTTTTCCTAACACACCCTCTCCCCCTGCAAACACTCTTCCTCTCCCCAGACGCACACAGCCTCCCTCTACCTCCACATTCCATCTCTTCCTTTCCCCCACATAATCGCTCCCACCCCCACACACCCTCTATTCCCCCACACAGCATCCCTACCTTTCCCCCATCACTCTAGATCCCACTCCCCCACAAACACACTCCCGATACCCTCCAACACACACACACACCTCCTCTAACCTGACAAACACGCTCCCTCTTTCTCCCCAACACACTCTATAACCCTCCCTACTCCCCCCCCCCCCC
>JACXGK010001616.1:33332-56082 GCA_016801125.1 Novumbra hubbsi | reverse complement strand
TCTCTTTGCCTGTTTTCCAGGCGTTGCCCCGTAAACCTTCCCGGCCCATATCCCATTAAAGCAGACAAGCGGTGTCATGTTCCCCCACGACTCTGTGGGCTGAGGTGAAAAGCCTGGTAGGATATACACTGCAAAGAAAACCCTGCCTGGTGTTCCCAGAGGCGCTTCGGTTAATTTGACCGGTGGTCCCATCCGCTTTTGCCGTGTTAAACGCTGACGCCAATATTGCCCTGCTGCCAGTCACAGCGACAGCTGCCGAGTGTTGTTAGCCTAGCGCCAAGAAGGTTTTTGACAACTTACTGTTATTGAAAGATGCCTGCATTGTCTAGGGGCCTATTTACCTTATTACACAGCGTAGAACCTTGATACTTTTGACACCATTGTCTTCACACTCTGCAGACCTCTGGGGTGGCGTGTTCCAGTAGAGGGGCGCACGATACTTCAGGTGCCAAGTTAACACAACGTAAATCTCTAGCATCTACCATTCTTTGTCTTCCTTGATGTGTCTCGGAAAACGCAGTGTACTGAAATAATCGCTGTGAGGATTTTGTATCTTAAACATCAAACACGTGGGTTGTAATTGCTTGATAATTGCCTCTAACCTCTGAGGTTTAAGAACGTAAATGTTGTAGAAGTGATGCAAAGTCAACGTCTTGTAATATGTGGATGCTCCCCAGGGGATTTGGAGAAGCCTCAGTCCCACATTTTAACTTGAGTAGTGTAATTAGTTTGACATTTCAGTGACCCGATTTAAAGGCCTAGGGTGTTTACACCATTTGACCCGTTTCATTTGAAGTTTTTACATGTTTAACCTAAAGTGTTTTACCAATGTCTTAAGGCTACATGTGAGGATGTCAGAGCTCAATTGAACTCTGTTACCAGCTCTAAATACGCCAATCATCATGAACCTTAGACATCTTTCAACTCTCAAGTCTAGATGGCTGGGTTATAAAATGTGGTAACATGTATTATTTCGGTTTCAGATTTATATTTACAAGTGAACAAGTGGCGAAACCTGCTAAATAAACAGTTGAGATGTGGCAGGGGATACTTTTACGATGATTGTGGGTTCAGCAGTGAAACAGCTGAAAAACAGTATTTCTTGTTCATCATTGTAATTATAGGCATTCTGCACACTTATGGTACAAATGTGGGAATTCCACCATAACAGAGCAAGCATTTCCCCAAGGAAATAATGTGTAAAACCCCAACAACGCGTGCAAGAGAAAATACTTGATTTAGCTTATTTTTTCAACCGATAACAGAAGCAAATCTGTGGATGGGGCATGTGAGCATGTTTGAAATACAATTCTGATATGGTTTCTCGTAATGTTGGACCACTTTCAGGGTAAGGAACCCCAAGACCTGAGGATTAACCTTTAACCCCCTCGCAGATCCTAATCCGAAGAGGTTGTGAAATGACTACCAATCAGCATGGCCCATTTCTCAGACTACACTATCATGTTGTAAATCTCGAACAACGCACAGTACTAACTCCGTTCAAGTCAAACAGATACTGTCTCTACCTCTAACGCAACAATGGGAAGCTAATTATTTCAAGGCTTGAAGAGCGCTGTTGCGCTCACAGTGTGGAATATCATTTGATTTCAAAGCTATCCAATCCTCCGCTCAACATAGCCTTGCCTAATTATTATTTGCTTCAGTCATCTAGTGCCTCAACCAAAACAACACTTCAGTGACTGGACAAACAGGTTGCCACACCTTAGACAAAACAACAACAAAAAATCTGGGGCGACGCCTCTTATTGGAATCAGTTCAAAGCTGTTAACTCTTTATAGTTTGGATTTGGAGCAGAGGGAGATATATACAGTGGGGAGAACAAGTATTTGATACACTGCCGATTTTGCAGGTTTTCCTACTTACAAAGCATGTAGAAGCCTGTAATTTTTATCATAGGTACACTTCAACTGTGAGAGACGGAATCTAAAACAAAATCCAGAAAATCCCCCTCCTGTTCTCCACTCATTACCTGTATTAACTGCACCTGTTTGAACTTGTTACCTGTAGGAAAGACACCTGTCCACACACTCAATCAAACAGACTCCAACCTCTCCACAATGGCCAAGACCAGAGAGCTGGGTAAGGACATCAGAGATGAATTGTAGACCTGCACAAGACTGGGATGGGCTACAGGACAATAGGCAAGCAGCTCGTGGGGCATCAATGATCATGAGGAAGGTGAGGGATCAGCCCAGAACTACACGGCAGGACCTGGTCTGTATGGAGTGGGCCAAAATCCCTGCTGCAGTGTGTTTAAACCTGGTCACGAACTACAGGAAACGTATGATCTCTGTAATTGCAAACAAATGTTTCTGTACCAAATATTAAGTTCTGATTTTCTGATGTATCAAATACTTATGTCATACAATAAAATGCAAATTAATTACTTAAAAATCATACAATGTGATTATCTGTATTTTTGTTTTAGATTCCATTTCTCACAGTTGAATTGTACCTATGATACAAATTACAGACCTCTACATGCTTTGTAAGTAGGAAAACCTGCAGAATCGTCAGTGTATCAAATACTTGTTCTCCCCACTGTATATATATAGTCAGTAATATAATTCAATTTATTCATAATATTTGTAGTTAAGTCAGACTCTCACATAGATTTCTCACCAATAGATGCATTGTAAACAGTTGTTTTGTATATTATTGCTAACATGTATTTTGAGAAACAGTTTTAGACAAATCAGCAGTCGGATGGATTTTCTTTACCATAACATGTATTTATTGTTTTCCTTGGATCTGTGTCCAGCAGCAATCAATAAAAGATGGTTCAAACATTCCTGCACACCAGTGACATTGTCAGAGTGGTGGACATGCTAGCTAGCGTTTTATAGAAAATATTGGAGTCATTGTTTATTTCCACTTTCCACTCTATTTCAATTCCAAACCCTAACCCCTACCCCCTAACGCATACTCCTAACCCCTATCCCAACCCTGTACCCTAACTCTAGTTGGGCCTCTAACAGAGACATTTCAGTAATAGCTCTCATCTGGCACGCATGGGAAACAAAGGAGTTTGGTCTGGCGAATTGCCTCCGTTTTGGTTTTACAATGTTCTGCCAATTATCAGACAATGTTCTGAGTGTGGCGGTGTGTATCTGTGGTAGTAAGATAGCAGACCACGCATGCATTCAGCACCGGGCATTTCAAGCACATTTTGTAACGTCCTGTGTTGTGCCGAGGGAGTTGGTGCTGTGAATCAATGCTAAGGCTTCTGTGCATTGGTTTTTCTCCAATTTCGTATTCGAGCAAAATGTCTCTTAACACAAAGATAATCTATATTTTCATTGCGAAATGTTGAGAGAAACAGGACAAAGCTATCACTCCACAAGTCGACGTTCAATCAATCCCACTAGGTTCCTTGCTCCTGTCTCCAACGGAAGGAGATGCTCAATTACATAAATGATACTGACCAGGAAGAGAAGCACATTTCAAAGTCACACAAGATTCATCTTTTAAGTTTCAGTATAATTTTTTGAACGATTTAATCTTCTGAAGTCCTGTTAAATCCAGTGCCCCTCGGCTCCAAAACATTGACAATGATTTACATATTCCCACATTCATAATTCATGGATTTCCTATCTATATGCACAAAATAAATCTGACATAACAACTATAGTACTTATACTGTCAAACTCAGTGGGCTCCACCCAAAAGAGAACGCATCAAGCGAGAAAATAAATAACAAATGTACTGACTCTAGACGATGTCCAAAAATGCACTAATGACGACTAATCCTGCATGCTTCACATTATCAGAGTAAATTCTTAACAACCCCAGTTAACAGCACAACTGTGTTTCACAATACATTGCCTATAATCGGAAGCAGAGAACTGCTTAAGTAAAAGTGACCCAACTCATTGAATAAATAATTGAGTTGCCAATTGGACACAATCAGAGATTTTAAAGGGATACATCAAGATTTTAGCATAGACATTATTTTATGCTTCCTCAGAACCAAAATATGCCAAAAATTCATACTTGTTTAGCGGCCAATGTGACCATCGGGTATGAAAAAGTGATAGTTAGCGACTTCCCCTCAAAGGAACATGAAAACAGCATCCATTAGTATATGTGACTGGAAAAGTTTGTTGCCAAAATCCTGAACTGTCACTTTAACTGCACGCACTCATCCAGAGGATGAGCGCTGGGGAGCGTTTGTTTGCTTAATTAAATAATGGCAGTCATCTCAAGTGTGACAGCCGAGAAAACAGAAGGCCGGGGCTTCCCGCCCAATCCCAGCGAGACGGCGAAACTGTGAGCGTGGCACTAATGATTTCATTAACACAACTAACAGGGCCTGCCTACACCTGCTCGTGGAGTCCTCTGCGGATACCATGGTAACCTTGAGTCCAAGGTTCAAGCCATCAAGCCCGTTGGCCTTCCAGTGGCATAACTGACAGGGTCGTGTGTTTGGGGAAAAACTCCGCAGAGATCTTTAAACCAGGAAACTTCTCAGCAGTGTTTCTTCATGTATTCTACGCTCGTCTCGGCCTTATGAACTTTGACCTCAACTCCTGGATCGTTTGCATTAAACGCAGGGTGAATCACTGTCACGGCATTGTGCGGCTCATCCGCGCCCAAACAGCGCCAGAGTCCCCGGTCATTGCCGCGTACACTTGCTCAGGATTCCAAACCAAAACCGTCTGCTCCCGCACCCCCTCCGCACCTCCTCCGTCACTCAACACCGTCGACCCTGGCTCTCACGGCTCCTGATTGCGGCGCTCTCCTCGCCTTGTCTGGATCCTGTAATGGCCTGTAACATGTCAGGGCCGACCCAGTCCATGTCCCCGCTCACTCCTCCTGACATGCAGCCTCGCCGTCCCGCGCCTTGCCATTTGCTCCTCCTGATCGATTGGGCCGGAGTACTTTCTGACACACTCCCAGGTGGAAATCATTAGGTCCAGCCTGAACCCACCACCCCAAGGTTCCTCCCCCTCCCCATACATCACCATGCCGAGCGCTCAGAAACCACTCAGGCACTCGCTCAAAGTGCCGGACCCTCGGATCCCTTCACTCCGTGGCTCCGTGCCAGCGTGGGGAGGCCTTTGAAAGATAGGGAGCGGGAGGGGAAGGGAGGCAGGGGGGAGGGAGAACATGTAACCCCAAGACGGTGCTCTACTTAGTCCTGGGCTTATCTGCACTGAGAGGCTGATTGTGCCTTATAGGACAGGAGGCTCTGGGGTAATAACGTTCTCCAGGGTACCCGGTGTTGACTGTGGATTCCGTTTTCAATGATGTTGGTTTGATTTAAACCCACATCGTACTTAATTCCCAGGTAAATAGCATATTGTGGAACCGCACGTTCGACCTTTCATCAAAGCTCACGAGAGGAGTCCTCAAAAGAAACACTTGTTCGTTATTGTATCAGTGAATTAGAGGATTGCGTGAACATGATCGGAGAGCAACTCGGAAATTCATGCAATTTCCAGAGGGATGGAACGTGGGGTCACAGCAGACTACACACAGGGTCTATAGCTTCGAGGCTTTCTACATGCGCAACCTTCCAAGGGAGCAAGAGCGAGATGATGTCATACCACACAGGTCGATAAACATATCAATTAGGCACGCTTATGGCGTTGGCAGTAACGAAACCCTGTAAGCCCACAGTGTGCTGTGACCGCGTGGGCAGACATTACAAACCTCAGGTCTAAACACTGCTATCGTTGCTTTCACAGCAGGTTGACTCGGAGGCCAAACTCTGCACACAGCAACTTGAAGAACAGACATGCGGGTGTTTTGTGATTCCAGCTGCGCCCAAGTAGAGCCCTAATATAAAATCCTGGGGTACAAGTGTTGTATTCACAGGGATCCCGGGAGTCAGTCCGAAAGGCACACACACACACACACACACACATACTCACATAAGCAAACCCACTAAGATTCTGTGACAGAACAAACTTAGTCGGCAAACAACGTTTCTGGACAGATAAATTATGCCCCCCACCCCTGCATTTTGGCTATTAGTTGAATGTGCTCTGATGTTTTCCTAAACATCAAGGTAACCCTGGGGTAACTGCATTACGTTTGACTGACATGTGTTAGTGAGATTCGCGCCAGTGTTGTTCTGTTGTGGCTGGCTTTTACAACGGGTCGATGGGCAAGTCCAGAAATCGGTGTACTTGTGTTGTGTGTTTTCTGCCTCCCTGAAATATTGAAACACCTATTTATTGTTACTGTGTGTAGCTACAAGTGTCCCTGTTCTGTTTCAAATACACATAACGCTTCTAATTCTCTCCTCAAATCTTGTAAACAGAAAAAGGCTGTTGCTCCTCTGTTTCTTAGCCTGGCTGAGATAGTCACGTGTGTCCTTGATTATACCATAGCCTGGAGGAAAACGCATGACTGCGTCCCTGTTTGGACCAAAGCTGGAGGTGTCTGGTATTTCTGGAGATATTGCTTGGTGACCCTCTCCCACATCTATGAGACTAGAAACGTTCCAGTTTATTTGGATTGAAGTGAGGGAGCAAGTGAGTGAGGAAAAGAAGGAGGGAGTGAGTGAGGTAGTGAGAGAATGAGTGAGAGAGGGAGAGAGGGAGGGAGCAAGGGAAATAGGGAGAGAGTGTAGGAAAGAGGGAGGGAGAGAAGCAGGGAGTGAGGGAGATAGGGAGGAAGTGAGGTAGATAGAGAATGAGAGAGGGAGGGAGGGAGTGAGCAAGTGAGGGAGTGAGTGAGGGAAAGAGGAGGAAGGGAGGAGGAGAGGAGGTTGAAGGGAGGAACGTTGGGGCGGTGGATGTAGACGCTGCCAAGGACCTGGTTAATCGCCTCGGCTGTTTAAATTGGCCCACTGATGAGCACATCGTTAAAAGCAACCTGCCGAACCCTGTACATCCACTGCTATTACCCGCATTACCCCTCCACCCATGAAGCGGTCCAAAACAGGAGGCTGAACCCTTGTAGGTTTTAAAGGCAGCAATGAGGTTTGTGGAATCAATGCTGAATACCAATACCAACTGGGAGGTATGACAGGACGACGCACGCGTGGAGATGTCCGCCTCTGAGATGCACCATGGGATCAGGCTGAATGTCATCATTCATTTGGGGAGAGTCTAAGCATAGTTAGTCCTATAACTTCCTATCAATCATGTATCAAAGCATTCCTCAGATGTTGTTCTGCACAGGGAGAAATGGAGCAGCCATTTGTTGGCTGTCCAGCTGCTGTCTCACCCACAATATGGGGGCTGAATACACATGGGTTAGCTTACTGAAGTAGCCAAAGTGTGTCGAGATCTGTTTTTCACTTAAGAACCATTAGCCACGTTTCGCGGCCGACTAGCACTTGCGTACATCAAAGGTGTTTCTCATCGTCACTTAAATGACCTCACGGTCAAGAGCGGGGCTACGAAAAACCGTCACATGGCTGGTTTAACCAAGTCTGCATATCACTGGCTCAGTGATATAGGTGGGTAATTGCTCAGTGATATAGGTGGGTAATCGCTCAGTGATATAGGTGGGTAATCACTCAGTGATATAGGTGGGTAATCGCTCAGTGATATAGGTGGGTAATCACTCAGTGATATAGGTGGGTAATCACTCAGTGATATAGGTGGGTAATCACTCAGTGATATAGTTGGGTAATCGCTCAGTGATATAGGTGGGTAATCACTCAGTGATATAGGTGGGTAATCACTCAGTGATATAGGTGGGTAATCGCTCAGTGATATAGGTGGGTAATCACTCAGTGATATAGGTGGGTAATCACTCAGTGATATAGGTGGGTAATCGCTGACGACTGGAAGCAATGAAAAGCGTACAGATCCCTACACGTTTAATGCATTATCATTGGCGAATGGATTTACGAGCTAAATCGAGCTAATTAGAAAAGTATTTTTGCATCCATCCTTCGTCCACTTAAGGACTGTTGACAGTGCATGGCAACATCACCAACCGCCACAGGATTCAGTAAGAACCCCTTTATGCCCTCTCTTGTGAGTGCCTGGCAGTGTGGCGGGTGGATAGCGGGATCTATTTTAGGGGCTCATTTACAGAACACTGACCTCTGTCTAGTTTTACGCCTCCCAGTTGGGAAGTAAATCTGGGAGGTGTCTTTCACCGCGCTAATTTATGTGTCCCTCCCGGCACCTTAAGTCCTTCTCCCCTTTGAATGTGTAACAGCACACCAGCTGGGGACTCTTCCTCCGGTGAAAGGAACGTCATCCTCGGAGCAGTTGAAGATGTGTCACGCTGAAATGTGTCCCTGTTGCCTGACGTGGACGTTCCGGCCACCGAACACGCCACACGCCACACGCCTCGTCACATGCGTCGCTAGGCTACACCTGTTTGCGTCCGCGGTGTTGTGTGGAACCCTGACATGTCCCGTCCTGGCTATTCTCTCCAGAGGGAACCGTCAAAGCCCTTTGTGCTCTGAGTCTTTTGACTGGCATCACTTTCTCGTACTTTCTCGAAGGACAGGTTTTGTTACGCCGTGGCCTCTCGGTGTACCTCGGTCTCTCGTAATGTTACAGAGGGAAATATCTCTGTAATTTGTCTCTTATGTGTCTCTTGTTTCGTGGTACGGGCGGAGGTTTGTCTTCGCGGGGCTGCTGCAGTAAGCCTGACTGTCTCCTTTCTTTACCCACCCGATAGGCATCGTGCCCGCCGTGGCTTCCAGGATTAAGTGTGGGTGCCCGGGACAATTTACTTGTTGAGCCCTCATGGAATGCCCACTGCCGCCCGATTTAAATACCACTGAGTATTATTATTCATGTCAAGCACAAATAATCATGTGGCAGGTAGCCAGTCTTGAGGTACTTGCAGAGTCTTCCCACTCCTCCCCGGGGCAGTTTGCTCATTAAATAAACAGCATTAGGAATAGACCTGGATGAGTAGATAAACAACCGCACAAAGCTTGTTTCATTTGGCTGTAACGGTTAGCTGGGTTTTGTCCATTTAACAGGGCCAGGGAGAATGCAGGCTAAGTTCACGTATCTTAGCATTACTAAAGTTCTGTCAAGTAATTGCCACGCCTGAACTCTGAGTTCCGAGACTCAACTTCTTTTTGTGCCTCCTAATTACGGTGACTTAAATACTCAGGACTGAACGCTTTCAGCTTAATGGCAAAACTTTCCCGCGTTAAGTAAATTGGGTTGATAAAGTATGTGTGACTTTAATACATACATATATAACAAGCTATTTGTATGCATAGCCAGAAACAAGCCCATTTTCTCATCCAAGACATAACAGTCACGGTATTGTTTGCTAATCGCCATTTGAACTTTGAAACCAGTTCGTATAGTCAGATGTTTTGTCTTGTTGAGAGTCGGTCAGAAGTCTCTCATATTTTGATGTAAGATCCAGCTGCTAAATATTTTTTTGGGGTTGTGGATAAACATGTAACTACTACCGGATGTGTTTCACTAGTAAGATAATGTAAAGATGTTCAACACATAAGTCATTAGTATCCTCATCTAAACTCCCATATTGGTCATGCATAGTAGGAGAGTATTACTTATTGCAGGTCAAATCCTTTGATGACATTAATCATCATTTGACATTCTTGTGTGTTGGAATTTGATTGGTGCTCCTGGTTGTTTAAAATAAAAACCATACCTGAATGAAAAATTAATGCTTAACTACACAATGCTGTCCATATCAAAAGTCAAATGTCACAGTGACTGCATTTGTATAGCCTACGTTTTGAACAAAACATTTTACATTATTAAATGCATAAATAAAACACAAATATTTACCATGGCTCCAAGTTCATGTATAAATGCATGGATAGATGGATTTTTTTTTTTATTATTGCCAAAATAAATTGTAACTAAATCCACAATTTTCTGCCTGTGTTTTCATCAAACCTTTCCAAAAATAACTACAAATCACTCTCAAGAATGCACTCTTTCCTAAACCTACAAATGAATATGCATACATTTCTAAAAAGGTAAGGTAGCTGTGTAAAATGTAAATAAAAACAGAATGCAATGATGTGGAAACAATATAACTTTATATTCAATAGAAAATAATACAAAGACAACATATCAAATGTTGAAGTGCCCACTTTGAATTTGATAGCGAGAATAATGCTGAAAAAAACTATTCTCAACCAGCTGTTACTATATCTAGCACATGTGATTTATAGATATTTATTAAATACATTGTTCATTTTGTTACTGACATAAAATATATATAATTACAGATTCAGTCTGAATTTCACATATGATTACAAAGGTCTGACATTTGTGCCAACCGAGTGGGATTTGAACCAGAATACGAGGGTCAAATACATGACGTAATATCTTTCTAGCCTTATTGTTCATGCCCGAGGAGGTTGTTCTGAAAGAGACTGGTGGAGCGGGGTTTTATTTTTACATAAAAGGGTTTGAATGTAGAGATTTTGAAGTCTAAAGGGACACAGATCACGGTTGAGGAAGGGTTAAAGAGTGAAGTTCAGAATGGAAAAGTGCCTGGAGAACAGCGTGGGGAGGATGGAGTTGGGTCGAAGTGGCGTGTCGTCGGGTTACTGGACATCACTAGGCAAGGATTTCAGTTAAAGAGAGCTGGGGTGAGAAAGGTCAGGCCTGTTGTGCGAGGGACCTGTTGACTCAAAAGTCTGAGTAAATATAGTGCAGATCTCATCAACCTTCTTTCAAAGTAGTCAAGGGAGACAGACGGTGTGTGTGTGTGGGGGGGGGGGGGGCTCTAAGAAAAAGGGATAAAGTCAAGAGTAAACCAGGGTTTTGAGGCTTAGCATTAGGAACGATGAAAAGTGGCTTCTGATCCAGATAAAGAGGTAGAGAGGTTAGCAGGGAGGGGATTGAAAGAATGATAGGTATTTCTGTAGTTTGGTTTCCCCTCTATTTTCACGTGTACAGATAAAGCCCCCCTCTGTGAGCTCACAGTGAGTCACTAAGCCATGCAGAGGAGGGCCAAGACGGAACCGGGACGGTGAGAGTCATAGGATGTGGAGAAGGAGGAGGTTCGGGTTGAAGAGACAAAGGGAGGGAAGATGTGGCAGATTGGGGATACGATAGGATAGAGGAGGAGAGAGTAATAGGGGAGAGATAACAAATACGGCACATAACTACCTGGGTCAAGCCTGAGTTGGAGGGGGGAGGGGGAAAGGGGGAGGAATCATCATAGACCTACAGAGGAGGGAAGATGAGAAATTAGTCGACACAATTCCACCCCTGGTGTAACCTTAGCTTAGCAGTACTATGGTACATTTTTGTAGGGGCGACATTATTTAGGTAGTGTCAAGTCCTGACTATAGGGACCCATCAATGTTTTTTCTGAGGGTCTAGTCAAGTCCTGACTATAGGGACCCATCAATGTTTTTTCTGAGGGTCTAGTCAGGGCTTGACAGCGGGAAAAGCCTCTAGGCGTCTATTTGTTTGGTTTTCTGGATTATTTGTGCCTTGTGCATTTTGGTTTGCGGTTGATACCTCTCCTTGTTGTTGTTTTTGAGTTTGACGATTGAAGGAAAGTTTTCCCGAATCTTGCCTTCGCACCGTGATACTTCAACAGGCCTGTGATTCGCAACAACAAACACAGCTGTAGGACTTTGAAAAATACTAAATAGAAAATAGAAAATAGAAAATAGAAAATAGAAAATAGAAAATAGAAAATAGAAAATTGAAAATTGAAAATTGAAAAATTGAAAAATACTAAAAAGCTGAAGTATCTGTACTTTTGGGGTTAAGCCATGTCTCTGTGACGACCAGAAATGTAATGGACTGAAGAGCAGCATAGAATGAGCTTAAGACAGCTTTTTTATGGCAGACAGACAGTCCCAAACAGTGCTTTAGACCGGAGAGAAAACATACACACCATATTTGGCACTGTCCAAAATAAGATTTAACAGATGTATACTCAAGTTAGAGAGTGACATAGAGCTATATCATTCCTTGAATAATTTGTCAGAACTGTCTATGGTGACGCTTAATAAGTACAACACTTGTGACGAAAAAAGACACAAGGCTTTAGTTCCAAGGGCAACTCTTTCCCTCCCCTACAACCACTAATTACCAAAACAAGGACAAACTTCCCTGTGCACTTATCCCACGTGATCCGTCAGCAAGACAGAACAGTAGTCTGCCTTACCTAGCAATAAACAGCACCACAAAACAGAAAATGAATAAAACCACTTTACTCACTATACTCTTTTTAGTGCCGAATTTCAATACTTTCTTCTCAACAACAAATACACAAATCGTTTTTGTCCAGCATCCTGAACTTCCAGCATCCCGAAGTTTCAACAATTCATGTCGCAATTGACCACGGAGGGTTTCAGTGAGAGCTGACGCAGTGTTTCAACCAGATTTCCAAGTTTCAAGTAGGCATTTTTCAAGAGAACCAAGGTCGAGGAAAAAAACATCTAATGCTGAATCATTGTTAAAGGGCTTTTGCCCCAAGGCCCTACTCTGAATGGATGGAAGTCTTCCAGTCATGTCTGAACAAGCCCTGTTCTAGCTTCCAGTAAGAAATATTCACTACTATATGCCTCTATGTCTGTGGGGCCACGCAATGATATGGTATGGAGAGATAAAAGACGGGATTGTGTAAAGATGATATCTGCATAAGGTGAATCAGAGCCACGGTTTGCTTCGGGGGAACTTGCCGTTGTTTTTGTTGTTGTTGTTGATGAAAGGAAGATGAGAGGAGCCTCTAGCAATGTGATATAAATACTCCACCACCCCTGCTGTTCTGTCATCGTGATGTCCAAGGCAGTTGCGTTCAGAAGGGCCCGTTTCTCCAAGTTCAAATTCAAGCTGAAAGCAGGAAAGAACAACAGTTTTCTGAAGGAGTGGAACAGGACAGTGGTGTCTTTATTTAGATACACTTGTGTTTGTGCCGGGTGCCCTGGACATGAGGTGATGAGTTCCCTGTGCTGGAATGAGGGCCATCGAATCGGCATTCTTCTTGCGTGTTTGACGAGCAAGCTACGATAAAAGACGGCAGCATCGATTAAGTTCCACACGTAGTTTAGGACCGATGAGTATTGATTATTTAAGACAAATCATACAGCCTGATGATTTGTGGTCCTCGCCATGGAGTGTCCATATACACCTCCATATCCTCCAATGAAAATTGCAGTTCTACTGTACTGAGAATGGACGCTGAAACAATGTAGATGTATTCATGTTGGTGAAACCCAAAAAATGTAGATGTATGCATCTCTGTGAAACATAAACAATGTAGATGTATGCATCTCTGTGAAACATAAACAATGTAGATGTATGCATCTCTGTGAAACATTAACAATGTAGATGTATGCATCTCTGTGAATCACAAACTATGTAGATGTATGCATCTCTGTGAAAAATAAACAATGTAGATGTACGCATCTCTGGGAAACATAAACAATGTAGATGAATGCATCTCTGTGAAACACAGTCAATGTAGATGAATGCATCTCTGTGATACAGAAACAATGTAGATGTATACATCTGTGTGAAACAGAAACAATTTAGATGTATGCATCTCTGTGAAACACAAACAATGTAGATGTATGCATCTCTGTGAATCACAAACTATGTAGATGTATGCATCTCTGTGAAACACAAACAATTTAGATGTATCCATCTCTGTGAATCACAAACTATGTAGATGTATGCATCTCTGTGAAACACAAACAACTAGAAGACAAACATGCCCAGTCAGTCAGTGTAAACACTGGGTTAAGGTTTTAAACTTCAGATGATAAACAGCTCCGCTCCACTGTGCCCTCAACTGCCATGTGTCCTCTGTCTGATGTCAATGGAAGGCTGCCATGTAATCAGTAGAGAGAGAGAGAGAGAGAGAGAGATGGGGGTAAGATAGAGGGGGAGAAGAAATATAAAGTGGGAGGAAGAGACTGGTATGAGAGGCAGTGCGAGATTGGGGGGGTGGAGAAAAACAGAAAGCGAGAAAGGAATGATAGAGATAGAGGGAGAGAAAGAGAGAAGAAAAGAAAGAAAGAATGAGCGAGGCACGAGGGAAAGAAAGAAAGAGAGAGCTAGGATCAGATTAAAGGGAACACACAGCTGCTGTGAGCCTCTTCCAGGACTGCGACAGAACCCCAAGCCCATAGTCAACACAACAGAAACATCACAACAATGGCCCTCCCTCACGTAACGACCGTGTCACCAACTCACGCTTTCTCACGGGCGAAACAGGTCATTGTCATGTGCCGTGCGAGCACATTTGAGGCAGTGGCGTGTGACTTTGTTTCATTTTACACAGATTTGTAAATGCTCAATGACAATGGCTTTCATATTTCCGCTGGGAAAGGACTTCTAAATGTGCCTTCTTACGAACGTTTTCAAACCTGTTTCCCAGTGTCTCTTTATGCTCGTACATCCTGTAGATGTTGACAAGTTACATACAGTACATTCAACATTTGTGACTCACAACCTGTTTCTACTTTTATTAGTTGAAATTCTCTCCTAGTCCCTCTCTGTCTCACTCTTTGTATTTCTTCCTGTCTCACTTTCTTCGTATCTCTCCTTGTCTCACTCTCTGTGTATCGTTCTTTGTTTCATTCTCTTTGTATCTTTCTTTTTCACTCCCTTTGAATCTCTCTCTCTGTCTCACACCCTTCTTATCTCTGTCTCACTTTCTTTGTAGTTCTCTTTGTCTCACTCTCTTTGTATCTCTCTTTGTCTCACTCTCTTTGTATCTCTCTCTGTTTCACCTACTTTGTATTGTTCTTTGACTGTCTGTCCCTCTGTCGCTCTCTGACATTCTCCGTCAATCTGCACCAGTCTGTCAAAACAAGCCACGTTTGTCTTTGTGGGGGCGTACAGTAAATGTTACATACCTGCAGTGTGTTCTCATTGTTTTTGATGGCTATCAACCCCAAAGCATCTTCTCTATGTCTCCTTTTCATTTCCAAAAGTCTTGGAATCTTTCTGTGAATCTCCCAACACGGAGTGCAGCAGGCCTGTCAAGGGGGAGGCCAAAGAATAAAATGTATTCAGAGATAACGAAGTATGTCTTGGCCTGTCTCCTCTGTTTTTCTGTTTGAACCTCCTAAAAATCAGACCATGGTTTCCGAGGAGCGGTGGTTTTCCACCACAATCCTTTTTAAAGCTAATTCGTCCCTTAAGGACAACCATATTATGATGACATCCCACAGTTTATTCGGCTTAGCATTGTCCTGCCTAGAGGTGGGTGGACCGGTGGGGCCTTATTTATCTCATCAGGCAGTAGTGAATCTGTGTGATTGGTCATGCTCATTCTATCTGGCCCAAGTTCATAACACACTGAGCCTTTTCATCTGACTCATTGTTTAGACAATTCATGTTCTGTACTCTCCCGGGTACATTGATCATTGCTGCACAAGGTCGTAACTACGAAGTAGATAACATGATGTTGTGATGAAAAGTTTGAAGTGGGAAAAATATAGAAAAAGGGTACAGTTAAGCACATGGATGTCAACCCACCACCTCAAGCTAACCCTCGACAAGACAGAGCTGCTCTTCTTACTGGGAAAGGCCTGTACGCTTCATGACATGTCCATCACAGTTGTGGTTTTTCGTAAACATTAAGTTACGCAAAATTGCGGGAGGCATTGGCAATTACTCCATCAGCACAAAGCTTTCCCTTGTCGGCTCATCTTTTAGCCAAGTCACACAATGCTGCTTTGTCTCATAATCTGGTTACAAATGCATCACCTGTCTTGCCCCCATCTTGCCTGCGCCGGCCAAATATTTGCTCAAAGATGCTATAGTGATAATCAATGAAATGCCTGTGTGTTTCGTTGATGTGCCAACACACGTTTTGAAGATCTCCTGACATTTTTATTTCTCCCGGGAGGGGGGTGGGGAGGTGTAACCAATTCTAAAACCTCCTGTAGCAAGGCTCTTCTTGCCCGTTTATTTATTTAGGCTGTGTAACAATGTTGAGCTGTTTAGAGTAGTTAGACTCGTTTTCAGTCAGAGCCCCAAACAACTTCAGCAACACCATATCTAACCTTTATTTACAATGAAGACTGGATCATGGTGGCTACACCATAACATTATGAGCTGATGTTGCTTACCTTCTCATAACATCCCTGGGGTTATAATGAAACTGTTGCTAGTTATCGCTATGAGTGGAAACACTAGAGTTGGCAGCCATCTTGTCAGGAACGGCACACGCTTTGAATTTTGGGAATTCTGGTTGATTGGTGATAGCATGAAAACACCTTCTCCCTTTCTTTCATGAAATTGATGGTGGAAACATTTTGCCCGTATGGAACGATTGAAGCCCACGCAATCCCAATGTTTTCTGTGTATGAAGAAGGCCCAGAGAAAGATATATGGGGAGGTAAAGGGAGAATGGGGCCAGGAGAGGATGAAACCAATACTAGTGTACTGCCTAAAGCAATACATCTCTCCGGAGGATGCCGCTGACAACCAGACATAGGAATGGAGACGGAGGAGAAGAGGGGAGAGAAAGAGGGGAAAAGAAAGGGATGGACGAAAAACGTAATCACCGGCTGGAGCCTTATGTGGTGACGGGATATGCGGAACAGACTCTGACCAATTCAGATAAGCATCCTACATGGACAGAATTCAGAACAGCGCAACACTAGAGACTGGAACATCCTGACACGTCATGACAACTTCAGATAAGCATCTTACATGGGCAGAATTCAGAACGACGCAACACTAGAGACTGGAACGTCCTGACACGAACAACTCAAAGCCATAGAACATCTGAAACACCTAATGTTTACCTGCGTGCTATTTTTTGCGAATTCGGTTCATGGTCAGATTTACGCACTTGACATTTCGTACCACACACTGTGTCCATTAGTTCACTGGTAATGGACTCTCATACAAATGCATGTGTCAGCAGTCAGGTGTTCAAGACAGAGTGTTTGAAATGCTGAGAAAAATAGCCTGTTTCCACATCTTCAGAAAATCACCCCAATGATCTCTGCACTAAAGGCGCAATTGTCTCGAAAACCTGGCAACTGGCGTGTACATGTTTATTGGACTGTATTACGACTGGACTAAGTGGAACATCATTCCATAAGACAGCTTGGTGTCAAATATTTTAAGGTTTAGCATCAGTGTGTTTATCAAAAAAAGTGTGTTTATCAAAACGATTAGTAATGACAATCTCTTTGTATTCTGTGTCGTCAAGCTTGATTGGCCTTCGTAGATCAGTTGAATAATGGAGAGTACAGGTGTTGACGGATGGCAGCAACAATCCAGGCTTACTCTTTGTTGTTGAAGGCTCCTCTGTAGCGAAGTTGGCATATTGACAGTGACTGACGGTGCCTGACGGAGCATCAAACCCGATGGGATGAATGTGTCAGCTTTTGTCCCGTTTTATCTTCGTTTTTTACTGTTTCATATTAAACACACAGAGGTTTTAATCCGAGTCTCCAGGTGTATTCAGGAAATCACCGGAACGTTCCGCGATGTCTGTGATGTCTGTGACGTCTATGGAGGAGCGTGCCTAGAACGACGTCTGAAACCTCTGAGATCTTGAGGTCTTCTGGAGGTCTTCAGCAGGAGTTTGTTGTGACACCCCGGGCCTGTTTGCGTTGCACCTATTTCACGCATTTATCTCTGCCACTTCTAATAATAGAGGTGCAGTCAGTTACACAATGCGTGGGTTTCTGGCAGACACCCCGTGCACCCCCCCCCGTTGCTGTTGAGGTGGTTCTGGCCCAGTGGCGGTGATTACATAACACCGATACAGGCCTTGCCTCCTGACGGGTCTGTCCCAGATGACGACCACAGCGGGAGGAGACTGGCTTCCTTTCCCCGCCAATTTATTCAGCTAAACACACACTGACACACACAAACCGTCACAGATACTAACATGCACTGTGACACACACACACACACACACTGTCTCCATCTTGCCGCCAGCCAGTGCAGGCCAATTAAAAAACAAAGCGGAATTCATGCTGCATCAGGAAGTGAAGAGAAGGGTTAGAACAAGGAACAGACTGAACCCAGATCCTCTGGAAAGGGTTTGACAGGTTTAAACGGCTCCCTCAAAATGTACTGCCGTGCTGACTCATCACACACACACGGGCGCAAGTTCATGTAAATGCTGTGCATAGATAATTAAATATTAATTTTATCTGTAACCTAATGCAACGGAAATGTGACTTCTGCTGAATTGGAGTAGTGTGGAGGAGCAGTTAGTGTTCACTGTGTTGCTAATGGACATAATGACATATCTTCCCTCTGTCTGTGTCTCTCTGTCTCTTCCCCTCTTCCTCAGTCAGTCTGTCTTTCTCCCTTAGTCTGTGTCTGTCTCTTCCTCTCTTCCTCAGTCAGTCTGTCTTTCTCCCTCTGTCTGTGTCTTTCTGTCTCTTCCCCTCTTCCTCAGTCAGTCTGTCTTTCTCCCTCTGTCTGTGTCTGTCTGTCTCTTCCTCAGTCAGCCAGTCTTTTTTCCTCTGTCTGTGTCTGTCTGTCTCTCTTTCTTCCTCAGCCAGTCTGTCTTTCTCCCTCTGTCTGTGTCTGTCTGTCTCACACTCTCTTCCTCAGTCAGTCTCTCTTGCTCCTGGGGTTGAATGGCTGTGACTTTAACCTGACAGAGATTCTAACAGAAGTTAAGCACATCCACCAGCACGAAACAAGGAACAAAAGGCCTGAAATGGAAACTGCCTCTGAAACAATTATTATGAAACCCAATGGCACCGCAGAAATGGAGCACTCCTGACCAGACATGCTGCAGTGGTTGGATGTCCGTCTTTCAATGTAAAATGGAAACAGAAATGTCAGATTGGTGCTGTAATCTTGTTGTTTCAATTGTATGATAATACAGGTTTTCGAGGAGACCCTGGTATTCTGTTTCTGAATTTTACTCTGAATTAGCCTGTGCCACTGCAAGAAGCAGGCAAACACGCAGACACACACACACACACACACACACACACAAAGCACCTGTACCAGATGGCGGGTTTCAGAGACATGTTTGTGAACTGCCGAGCTGTCGGGTTAATCAACTAGTTTTATGAGAGCGGTGGCTTCGTGTCGGAGCGTCTGTTAAGAGAGCCCGATCTACGAGAGGAAGACGGGAATGACAAGAATACAATTCAGTTAGCAACAAAACCAGGATTATTAAAAACCCTGCCTGCCACAGGGGCCCTGGCTGCAGAGTACCATCCCCGTTTGATTTATTCATGCCAATTCGCTGGGTTTCCATCCCATTTGTGACATGTTTTCATTTGAATAGTCTCACATCCTCACGCTATTGTCAGACTGAATTGTTGTGGATTAAAACCTGTCGGTAATGATGCAATGCATAGGAAAAACCACTTTGGCGATTATATTGCCATTTACTACAGAAAAAGACTACATTTAATATTTCTGAGGCTGCCTAGTCAAGAGAGCGCTGGGCCAGTAAATTAGAGGTTGTTGGTTCAAAACCATGCAGACCTGAGCAAGGCACTTAAACCATGTTTACTCGCTGTACCTGAAATGTGTTCTTAGCATACTTACCTGGTGAAACATACACGTGAACTGTGACATCTACACATATTGGAAATGTAAATGAATCACATTGTAATGTTCACTACTGTAAAAACGAACCTGTCATGTCAAGTTCACCACTACTAGTATACATGTAGCTCTTGTAAACAAACCTGGAAACATTTTACACATTTGAACGGTGGTTGACGTTTTGTGAACTCAATCACTGCATACGTGTGTTACCTGGTTACTGATGTCCCAGGGCATGGATAAAGGCACCTCAGCCTGCTTGCAATATATGATGTACTTCCTGAAAACACCGTTTTAAGTATTTAAAGAAATTATTGTTTCCTTTGGCGTGAAGACATGAATTTGTTTTGCAAAATCTTTGTCCCCGACCTGTCCAGACGGATTTTCTTCCTAGCAATAGCCTCTTGGTATCGTCTGTTCCCATCCTGTGAAACAGAAATGACATGGTGGCCTGGCTTTACTCGGTATGCCACAATATTGTGTGAGCAAAGCATGCGTTTACTTGTCAAACTAGCCTTTGTCAATCTGCACTAACTTTTTTTAAACCATACACACAGAAATGTTGTGTATGGAATGAGGACCCTGGAATGAGGACATATTGTTACAACATCTAAAGTCAATCACCATTCACTCGCCAACCATGCTAAGTTCCTAATTGGGCACTAACCTATTGTGTAAAGCACATCACCATTCAATAGATTACCTTGTGATTTCAATAACAGTGTTCTTCTACCAGGTAAAGTTAATAACAGATATCTAGCCAACCAGGCAAAGTAGACATCTGCAGTTAAAGCTTTAAATAAATGTATAAATACGTTTTCTTGCCGATGTTGGTCAGTTTGCACTGATGTGTAATCTCCTCATACTCACTTTAGACCCTCTCAGTACCATCCTTCCCACGCTGAACCAGCCTGGTCTCGTTAAGGGAAGAACAGGAGGAGACAAGTCATGTCATTGTTTAAAGTTTAAACATTAGATGCAGGATTTTACGCAATGCACTTTTCATAATTGAAGATCCATCTACACACCTCCTACACTTCTTTTCTGAAAATCGAAGAATTCATCCAGGCTTGTAGAGTATATTTTATTTAAGACATATTGTTGGCACGGTGTGTGCTTCCTTTAGACCAGCATTGAGTTCAATCATATTGTCAGGAAATTCATCCACATCAAATGTTTGGATGGAAACCTGATTGCTGTCAACCTGCCTTCTGTCTTTCTGCTATTTAATTCAGATTTATTTTCCACTTGCCAGCCTTGTCAGTAACCTGGTTTTCAAACAGCATTACCTGATCAAAACAGCCAACAGTGAGTGGAAATGTTTGCAGTCCGTTCCTCGCGGAGGAGTGAATTAGTGTCAAAAGAGCGGCTGTGAATCCTACCACGGGTTTCTGCGGATCGCACGTCTGTGAAGTTGACAGAAGATAATGATTGTGGCCACATGCCTTTCCTCTAATGAGGAACCACCTTAGAGTTGGCCTGTGTCCCAAATTGGGCACGATTCCCTTCATGGTGAATTACTACACTGGTCTGAGGTAGTGCACTATGAAGTGAGCAGGGTCACGTTTGGAACGCGTGTGGAATTGGAAGTCTTGTGCCGACAACAGGCAGCTTGTTATAACCCAAGTCCAACCAGCACGGGTCACAGCAGCTCTTTGTCTTTGCAAAGTTTTCTCGCTCTCTCTTTGGTTTCAGCTGCAGACCAAGTTACTGTTTCTGTTCTTTCTGTTTTTTCTGAGGCTGGGTTGGGAGTTTGGCTGGGTTTCACAATTTCAAAGCAAACACGAACTAAACAAAGTTTCATTTGATGAATGGTGCTGGTTCTGCTGCATGGATGGGATACTGGCTGGGATACTGGCTGGGATACTGGCTGGGATACTGGCTGGAATACTGGCTGGGATACTGGCTGGAATACTGGCAGGGATACTGGCTGGGATACTGGCTGGAATACTGGCTGGGATACTGGCTGGAATACTGGCTGGGATACTGGCTGGGATACTGGCTGGGATACTGGCTGGGATACTGGCTGGAATACTGGCTGGGATACTCAGAGACATTTGTAAGTCTGTACACACTGTAGCCTTGTCTGTGAGATTTTCAGCATTGAATTAATTCACTGATGTTTCCAAGTGAACAATCGTATGTGTTATCCTTAATTACCTCTTTAATTACCTCTTTTAGAAGTAATTGCTACTTACAGAAAATAATGTAGGGAACTGCTTCGCTAAGGAGTGATGTGATGAAATTACTTTCATCATTCTTCTTCATTTCTCTGTATTTCTAGAGGGTTTGGATATCTGTCACTCGTATTTGCCGAAGCCTTAACCGCAAGCAGCGGTAGTCCAGCTGGCCAATCAGAGTGACCGACGGCAGTCGGGGAAGACTTATATTGTTGAAATCCCCCGGGGCAACGTGCAACAACATGATCCCATGTCATATTCCAAGCAGACTTTAGTAGTAAGCAGTTAGACATTTCTTTTTTTCAAATCATCCTTTCCGACAGGATGAGGCCCGGTTTGAAAATGATCTTAGGTAAGACACCAACAAAGAAGAGCCAGTCAATCAAGCCACCCTTTGTGTCTGGCACATGCGGTCTCTAGACTGGATTTGGAGTGCCGTACCGTCGCTAGCAGAGGGCTGCAGCTTTGTTGATGGTTTAGCAGGGGTTTCTGCTCCCGTGGTGCATGATGGGAGGCCGGTTGGGCCTCATGTAGTGGCCCTGCGTCAGGGGGACGTAGGGGGGGGAGGATTAAGAAGTTCAAAGCCCTGTTGAGACCAGCAGGAATAAAACATGTTCTCTCTTTGTCTCCTCATTCTTAATGGTGTCACCGGCACAGTGTGTATAAGTGTGTGTATAAGTGTGTATGAGAGTGTGTGTGCGTGTAGGTGTGTGTGTGTGTCAGAGATGCTCGCAGGTATTGAAACCCCAGGAGACCCTGTTAATATAAACAGGAAGTGAAATTAGGAGTGGACCAGGAGAAAACGCTGGAGAACCCTGTCCGGAGTCGCCCACGTCGTCGCCAGGGTGGAGTTTGCTAAATGGAAGCTTCCGCGGCCCGGACACGGTGTCCCTGAAATTGCTCCCAGCGGGACCCCACCGCTGGAAATGTCACTCTGCCCGTGGGGGCGGTGTCTTAAGGGAGGCGCTGTCTGTTACTGGGGGTCACAGCCCTGCAGGGACCACCCGTCTGTGTCCCACCCATCGTCCTCCCGTCCCCACACCTCTCTCCTTCTCTCTCTCGCTCTCTTCTGTTACCATGGCAACCATCATCCACCGAGGAGGTACATGTGTGGGGGGGTGCTGGGGGGGGTTGGAGGGGGGCGAGGGGGGGGGGGGGGGT
>JACXGK010001616.1:16838-33232 GCA_016801125.1 Novumbra hubbsi | reverse complement strand
CCATTACTGTTATAGCCGGGGCTTAGGAGATGGCCCGTTCTCGTCATTACGGACTCAGGGTCAAAGCCAGGGCCATTGTTTCTTCTTTTACGATGCAGTTTCTCTCCTTTTGTGGAGTTGACGACCGAGTCAAGGCTTTGAAGATACCGGGAGTTGGCTGACGTGCAGGGGATCACACGTGACGGTGTCTGTCCGGTGCGGAGATGAATGAGAGGGAGAAAGAGAGAGACAGCTCCAGCGAGGGTCCAGGAGACGGAGCAAAGGGGGGGTGGGTGGTGGGACAGCGAGAAACCAAACTGCAGACTTTCAAAATGCATGAAAGGGAGGAACGGGTGAGGGAAGGAGGGGTGAGGAGGAGGATGGGGTTCGATGTATGAGCCTGCAATACTGATCAAAGCCGAGATGAGAGTGAACGAGGGAGGGGAATAGAGGAGGAGAGTGAGAGAGAGAAAGAGAGACGGGGATAGAGGGGGAGAAGGGCCAGTGATCAAAGGCGAGATGAGACAGATAGAGGGAGGGAGCAGTCTCAGAGATAGCACCTCTTAGATTCCTACTGAAACACTGTTGTGTGCTGCTACCCGTGCCTGAGTCTGTGTTGGTCTGTGTTCATGTTTGAGTGCATCTGTGTGTGTGTGTTTTTGTGGACTTGTAACAGTGTGTATTGTCTGTGTAGCCTACATTGACTTTCATGACAACCTCGCCTCTTTTTGCGCCAAACTTCCTCCGTCTGCAGGAATTGTCCGTATAAAGACGTGGGCGCGGTGACACACTGTGCCTCTCCGACGCGCCTTGTTACGGGGACGGCGCTGGCGTTGTCGAGGAATTGTCCACTGATCTTCCGCCGCCTCCACGCGTTCCGCTGTTGCCTCATCCGTCGGGGGTTGGCGGGCTAATGAGCAGACGTTGGCCGAGGCCGAAGCGGGAATCAGCAGGGAAAGTTTAAACACACTCTCATCTCTCCTGCGTCTTGGCGACGGGGGGAGACATCAGCATATTGCCTGTCTGCGTTTTTAATGGTTTCTGTTGGTCTTGGCGCGTTGCAGCGAGCGGGGGTGGGGGGGTTGGGGGGGGGGCGGCCGAGGAAAAGAGAGGAACGTTTTCTGATTTCCTACAGAGTCTAATATGGTAATGACTTATGAAGCTAGAACCCAAGGTTTTAATATTATAATGACGTGTAAATGTAGAACCCATGGTCCAGTGTGATATTGCAGTGAGGTAAGAATTTAACAGAACAGTGGCAGTATAAAACAGTGGTATAAAACTGTGGTATAAAACAGCGATGATCTATGAGTCTAGAAACCAAAGCTGTGACGTACTCTGCAGTGATTGTAGACCTCACAGTCGCTTGCCATTCATCTGACCTCTGAACTCTAACTCGCCTCATGCTGTGTTTTGTTTAGCACCCGTGGCTAGCGCCCAGCATTTCCTGATTCATCTTTGTTGAATCGCTTGTTGCTAGACGCCGTCCCCCGAGCCAATCAATCAATCAAACGGGAAAACAAACTGCCAGGAAATGTCAATTGCAGCAAGTAGAATCTGGTTTTTCATGTGCAACCCTGCTGGTCTAGGTGGCTTCCCCTGCTGATAGTTATCCACTGTGAGCGTGATGGGAACATGGTGCTTATTGCTCCCACGTCTCAGGACAGACCACGTGTCCGGCCCCACCAAACAAAACGTTGTGGGAAAACAAAAACAACACACTGGTATTTGACATATTTCACCAAATATGCCGTGCCGGAACTTCTGGGTCGCACTCCTCTAGCAGCCGCCGGGGCCGAGCTCCCCTCTCCCAACCCCCCGAGTCAGCCTCCCCGCGGGTCTTAAACGGAGCCGGCACATCGGAGCATCCTTGGCCGTGGGCACCCTTCACAAGTCACCACCAGCCTACCCGGATGCTGTGCCCACTGTCCAAAGTTTTGTTTTGGGGGGAACTATCCACGGGTCATGTACCCACTCGTCCGGGTCCTTTGTTTACCCGGTTTGTTCATGGGTGTGGTCAGTCTTTCTGTCACGGTTGCTGGATGCAGAGGCAGGACACAGAACGGAGGACATTTAATAAATGAAATAAACAGGAACTGAAATGAAATGGACAGGAACTAAACAATAATACTAGAAAAAGTAACTTAGACATTAACGGACAGGAAGCAACAACCGGGAAGCAGGAATTTAACAGGGGTCGTGACGAGTCACAGGTATGGCTGTGATGGAGTGAGGTAGTGAGGGTGTTGAAGTGATGGAGTGAGGGAGAAGGGGTGTTGGAGTCACTGGTATGACTGTGATAAAGTGAGGGTGTTGAAGTAACTGGGGTGGCTGTGATGGAGTGAGGTAGTGAGGGTGTTGGATTCACTGGTATGGTTGTGATGGAGTGAGGTAGTGAGGGTGTTGGATTCACTGGTTTGGTTGTGATGGAGTGAGGTAGAGAGGGTGTTGGGGTTCCTGGTTTGGCTGTGATGGAGTGAGGTACAGATGGTGTTGGGGTCACTGGTTCGGATGTGATGGTGTGAGGTACAGGTGGTGTTGGGGTCACTGGTTCGGATGTGATGGTGTGAGGTACAGATGGTGTTGGGGTCACTGGTTTGGCTGTGATGGAGTGCCAACATGGGTAAATCCCTGACCTGAGCGGTTCTGGCCTATCATGCATCGCCGTTTACGGGCCCTGCGGAACACTTCAGATGACCTTGTCCAATCAGATCTGAGCAAAACACCAAGTGCACGACATCCAGCCAGCTGCCTAAGCAGGACGTCACAACCAAAATAGCTGTTGTGCTGATGAGGTGCTACCTCTTGCAACCCCTTATGAATGATGCATGCCTGACTGGAGTGGGGCTGGTGTGGGGGAAGCAGCCTAGCAGCAAATTAGCATTGATCAAGGGGTCTGAAATTACACTGATCTCAGCTAAAACCTTCCCGGGAGCCCCCTGGTGTAAAGAAAGTGGACAGGGTGGATGGTTGGGGTCGTGTCCAAAACGGAACCCTATTATTCACACAGGGGGACACTGGTTGGAAGTAGGCCTGGTTGGAAGTAGTGCGCTACATCAGGAACGGAACGCTGTTTGGGAATCGCCCAGGGTGCATGTGAGTCAGAATGATGGGTTGAGGTTGGTTGGAGAGTGGGCCTGGTGGGGTAGGGGAGGTGGGGAGAGAAAGTTAAGAGGAATGCTGGGTGGAGATGATTAGGAAGTGGGTGAGTGGGAAGGAAGAGTAGATGAACAGCGGAGGAAGACCAGTGGGAGATGAGAAGAAGAGAACTGGAAGAGGAGACGAAGAGAAACTGAAGAGCAGAGCAAGAAAGGAGGCTAAGGAGAGGAGGAGTACAGCAAAAGGATAGGTGGTTGTCCCTGGGAAGAGGAGGTGATACACACAAACACACACTTTTCTTGTTCCATTCTTGCGGCGACCTAAGACCAATTCCTGACCAACCAAACCATCTTCCGCGTTGCTTCCCCCTAAACGTAATCGTAACCCCACGCCTGTAACCCCTCTCCCTTAACCCTTCACCCATAACCCCTCACACTTAACCCCCGAACATGAAATTAACTCACAGATTGAACCCAATTTTTTTTAATCTTAACATGTTAGTAGACAATGGCATGTACAACCCCAAAACATTTGGGGGACATCATTTTCAGTTTATTTTCTATGTTTATGAGAATATCAGCCCCACCCCTCCCCTCCAAACACACAACAATCAAGCAACACACATGCTTATAAATACTTATAAATACATAACCATCTGCAGAGGCATCCCATTGGGTAATGACAATAAACAAGCACCACGGGTCTGTAATGGACCAGTAACCATTATCACCATCATCAGTCTTACGGTGATTATCTGCACCCGTGGTTACCCAAATATCCCCCCGCCCGGAAACCGCCGGAGAGACACGAGGGACGTGAGCGACGCCCCTTTCCCAAATGTACACCCGTTGCGCATCTGTTTCCAAGCCGCCAAGGCCGTGTGTGTGCGGTTTGTGTTCAGCGTTCACTGCGACGGCAATCTGAGACTACACGCTTTCAGCGAGGGCTTCTGGGTACTGCCAAGGTGTCTTCGTTGATAGAGGAACACGCATGTGACCGGTTGACGTGTTATATGCAGAAGGCCTTGTGAGAGATTAAGTGAGCGTGTGCAAATGCATTCTGCCGCCTTTTATTTCCTGGCAGTTTTCTGAACGTGTGCTGGCGTCCTCCGGTCGGGGAATGAGCTCTCTTTATGTTTCAGACGTTGGAAGCACAGAGCACTGCTTGGTACCTAGGTGTTTGTCTACATTTACGTTTGACGCTTATATGCGGTTCTCCTTCTTCCAAATGAAGACAAGCCGTGTATCATTGTCCACGCACTCAGGAAACTCCCCCATCATGCAAGCATGGATGGATATAGTTGGCCGAGCCGGACCCTGACATACCCGCCTTGTGTCCATCTGCTTCCTGGCAGTCAAGCATTAGGCGTTTATCACCTACTCGATGCACTAATGCTTTGGCCAAGCCTCTGTTGACGGTGAGGATGTCGGCGAGTGTGTGAAGCCGTTCGGGAACATGCAGAGGACTTATCTGCTTCCTTGCCCTCTGTATTGCTGGCAGTGGGTTTATCGTTCTCACATCCGCTACGCTACAGAGGAAACAGAGTGGCCGTTACGTGTCGTCAACGAGGAAACTCTGGCCGACTCCTCGCCTCGGCTAAATGAACCTCTGCCCACCTTTGACTTCACGGTTGTGGAGTCTAGTGGAAACAAATAATCTCCCGCAAACAGGCTTCATATCAATGGCTCTCTTTATGGGTGGCCTAGCCCATCTTGATTTGTCCAAGTGACCAGCGACTAAACACTCCAAACCGGAAACGGTTTCAGCTGAAGATAACATAATTTTCAGTGGGCCTTGAATTTTCTCTGTAATCTGTCCATGGGAACTTGACAGTCCATGAGATTACAAGTCAGATCATTATAGAGCAACATCGCCAAAAGTGAATATAAAACAAATCAGGAAATCAAGAAAATTTTCCTTTGGACATTCTCGGTGGTAAAAAACTCCCTTTCCCCATATTCCTCGCTATAAAAAGCCAGTGTGTTATCCATTAACTTAAAACAGCAGGAGAAATCCCTTTCTGTATCTTATCCCATTACACCAGTGTGTACATAAGAGTCCCCTGTGTTTGGGAGCTTAGCATGCCTTTCATCATTCACACAATGTAAAAGCACACTTTATAACAGATTACAACAGAAGCTGCGCTCATTCAAAATGATGTATAACATCGCTCAGCACTTAAAATAAACACAGATGATGCAATTAATTGCTTATGATCAAACCCCTCCGGGGGAGCGGGAGTAAACCACAAGCCTGTTAACGGGGCTAACGTGGAAAAGCTAAGCTAGCATGTGGGTCTGTTTGCATTCCTCTTGTGTCTCTCAGTCACACATGCCAATACACACACACACACACACAGAATGTACACACACATGCACGCACACACAAAATGTAGCATAATCTCGACGGGGTTTCGATGCTTGAGTAACGGAGAAAAACAGAAAAACATTAGTGTGTGCCTGTCTGCCTGTGGTTGAGTGTGTCTCTGTCTTCTGTCGAGCCGACCCTGTGAGAGCCAAGGAGCCCAGCCAGTTCCTGGAAGGGGTACATTTACCACCCGTGGAGCAGACCAATCCCCCACTGACACCGGGCCCAGGTAAGAGGGACGAGCCGTGACGTCCTGTCAGAGGTAATCCTTGTAGGCACCTCACCTGCAACGCACATGGGACCCCAGAGGAGACCCGGGACCCCCCCCCGCCCGCGGAATCCCCACCGGGACGGGAGGAACACTCCCAGGTGGAGGTGTCTTCGTCTGGTGGAGAGGCAGAGGAGTGGGAACGCTGGGAGACCCCTCAGCTCCTTTAGAGAAATGGAGGAGCGCATCGGTTACTTGACGTCTTGTAGTGACCCACCCTTCAGTCACGCCATTGGTACACGTGGAGGGTGGGGCACACGTGGGCGTGTCTAGTTCTGGTCACACCCACAAGCCGTGGGTATCAACCCAAGCTGAGCCGAGGAGGCAATGGAGAACTGCCTTCATCGGGTAGGCTCACAAATAAATGACCTGAAAATGATCGTCTGGTTGTGTGCACTGTAAAACGAAAGACACAGTCATTGCCATATATACAATTTGCCAATAGTTTAAACAGGCAACTTAAACAGGTCCTACCACAGCAAATAAAAACACAGAATGACCAATGCAAAATTCCCCTTCAAAACAATTGTGCATGTTAGCTTTGCACTCACACTCGCAGAATTCAATGTCTTGGACCTGTGTGTGACACAAAGCTCTTTGTATGGACACGTATTTAGTTTTTAGTTAGGCATCTCATCTTCTCATATCACCACCTGGATACGTTTCTCTGCACACCGCCTTCATGTCTCAGCGTGTGAATTGAAGGTAAATAAATATATTATACCGTAACATATGAAACGAAGCGGCTATGTGCACATCCCTCAATCTGCTTGGCTCGTCTTTCAGTACCTTTCAATTTCCATGCTTATGTAGCCTCGGTTCCCCGCCACTGCAATCTCTTTGACACCCGCTTGAAGTGTACAATGCCCCTAGGTTTGAAAATGCTAATGTGGCTGTTACACCTATGTGTCGTCCATTTATGGATGTGTAAGGAAACAAATGTCATGAAATCACATGAACAAACCTCTAACCCTAACCCGGGTACCTGGTCCATGTTGGAAATGTGGCAAATGAAAGTAGTTCTTGAGGGGATACATTACTTAAGCCTGCCTACACTAAAGTTGAGATTCCGAAATGAAAATTATACCGTGAGTCATGACTTTGTTTGACATAAGCGCTTATAACAGCACAAAGTAGGCTTTCAATAGACGGATCAAATTAAGTGTTCCCACTCGAAGTGACTGTGAAAGCAAAGCTGTAATTCTATGCACCCACTCGGTTGTAAATGTTTTCTCACGCTTCCCCCCCACGAGTACATTGATATTCCTGTCTGGCTAGATGGAAGTGGGGATGGTAAATAATAAATTCCTCTGGATCCAATCCTTGTATAAGAGAGCTTTCAAGCTGCACAATCGGACGCTCTGTGATGTTAGATGTTAATAATTCAATAGGCCATCAGTGTGAACATGGTGCAGAGTAATTTTCTTTCTGGTTGTCTCCATGAAATCGCCACCCAGAACCGAACACCTGTAGCATAGGAATAGGACAACGCTAGTTCCAGCATTTTCTTGATTCGACAGGAACAGGAAAATGTTGAAGTTAAAAAAAAAAAAAATCTTAAAACATTTATAAAAACGAAATAATAGACATTAAAAATGCCCATGTCAAAGTTCGCGGTGCTACAGTGGTAAAAAAAAAAAACCTGTATTGAATGATTTGAAATACAAATGAAGTCATTCTTGCTTCTATGTTTTTAGCCCTGTAAAAATGCTTTATTAGAAATTCCTTGTTGTTTTCATGGTTGCATTGATTCCGTTGTTCAAGAAGCACCTCGTGTCCCTCGTCATCACAGCGGATTAAGGAAATGCCCCCCTGTGACCAGGCTGGAAAGACACTCCCGAGCAATTACCTTAACCACAACCAATCTGCATTTTCAAAGCGCTGTATCGTTTGTGAGATGCATGGAGTGGCCCTAATGAACAATCGGATCGTCCATTAAACGGGAAGCTCATTTGCAAAAATGGTGGCAGTTGCAATGAGGGCCACTTCACATGTAAAGTGCCGCCAGGGCCTAAAGCAGACAATGGCACTCGCTAATCAGTCTAAAGCAAACATCTTTTCCCAACACCGTAAATCCAACCAGGCCCAGAGGCGGGTAGTGACTAAGTGGTTTGGTTAAACGGCTCATTTGAATCAATGGCAGGAGAATAAGCACACACTGTCAGGTAGAGCGGTCTTACAGCCCCTCGCCAGGATCAGGGTCAACAGAAATAATTAAGCCTTTGACGCGTTCGAATGAGAAGGTACCGGATTACAAGCGCAGGGGGCGTGAGATGTGAGGATGAGTGATGGGATGAGGATCGAGGAAGGGGGTGGGGGGGCCACTGAAAAAAGGAGTCTGGCAGTCCCATAATGAATTTACTTTGTCGCATTATCGCCAACACCTGTCTAGGAATTCTATCTTCCTTCAGGAAGGCTGAGGAGTTGGCTTCTAGCAGCGAAGTGATGATGGTGTCTCGAATTATGGTGTCTGGAAAGCTTGTGTGCATCAGAACAGCATTCTTCAGAATCCAGCGACGTTCACGGATGTAGTGACCAGTTTGTGGCCCAAACTCTTTGTCTGTCATGGCTTTGTAACAAGGTTCCGGAGGTGTGATCCTACCAAGCAAGTCAGGGAGGGTAACAAACAACAGCCTAGACTCTTTTAACCTGCTTTTGCATTTTGCACTCTTTCGGTTTGGGTTGGGAAAGAGATTTTGTGAAGATTGTTACTAGGTAATGTTTACTTTGTTAAAACATTTCCATTGTAGTCCAAAGATTCCTTATACTGAACGATTCTATAAATTGTGACGTGACAAAAAAAAGGCTCTATGACCAAGACACAAAAGGAGATATGTACGCCACAAGTGAGGATGTCAAATTGACACCAGAAAGTTAATCAACTTTTTTTGGGGGATGATATTGAACAGTTTTTTTGTTCCTCTGACTTGTTGTCAAACTCCCAACAAGCTCCATTATCCAGCACTCATCCCCAGAGTAAATCAATACTGCATTCCCCTGAATAACTTGATCTAATCTCCAGGAATCTGGCTCTCCTCTCTTGGGACTTAACTGACAAAAGCTCTGCTCATACCTGCCTGTAAAACGTGCGTCCTCCATCCTGATGTTGTCTTGATCGTGTCTGTTTACGGTAATGAGATAGGATCACATCACAATGTGTCTTTTAAATACAAATGCCCGGAAAATGTGGACAAGATCAGAATGAGGACAAGGTCTGGTGAAAGAATGCATTTTGGAACCAAGCATAAAGGGGCTTCACTATAAACAAGGCTTATGGTGTGTCTTTGGCCCACGTTGGGTGCGTGTACTCAGGCAGCCCAATTCATTAGAGTTTTAATCAGATATGCCTTGGACACATTTGGTCTGGAAAAATGTAATGTGTTTGTGCAGAAAACACAATTAGTGTGTGTGTGTGTGTGTGTGGGGGGGGGGGGTATCAGAATTGTGATGCCTGTATAAATGAAGGGGAAGATGCAGTCTGAGATTAAAGGACATACGATGGGGATCAGGTTTGTACAGGTTGAGGGTCTCTGTGACCCTCATGCTGACCAAACCGGTTCTTCCTGTGACTTTCCATGTGACTTTCTCGGTTCTTCCTGGCCTCTGGCATGGTGACTTTGGTTTACAGCCTTCAGTAGTGTCACGTCTCCTCCCGGGGCTGTGCCCCCTCCTCGCTCGGGCGGGGTCCGGCGTTCACAAGTAGAGGCCTTAGCGTTCAGAAAGCCCACGTTTTAAGAGATACGTTTTATTCAAATTATTTTGCCATAAAATGTACATTCACACAAGCGACGAGTTACTCTCGCTGCCTCGTAATGTGAAACATATGTGCACCCAGCAGTCTGGCCAAAACAATGATCTGGAAGACATCTAAAATCTTGTTTACCAGGTAACTAACATGGCACTGATGGTACTATGGTACTATTGCTACAGTGAAAATGTTGTTTCAAAAATGCTGTTGTTTTTGTTCATGGGGCAGGAAAGACTCACCAAGCCAGACTTCCACTCAAATACATATTGAGCCTGACAATGTATTTAGGTATTAGTGGGAGTATTGATCAGAAATCTTGCATCACGTCTTGTACATCTAAATAAAATGATAATAGTGTACAAACCCTCAAAGTCACTATATGACCTAGAGAGCCATTATGTTTCTGTAACACCTCACACCCTGTCATCACAAATGCAAAAAAAAGAACCACGCACATTGTCATGTGACAGGGTCGTGGCCGATACAAATCCCAGATGAAACCGCGAGAAAAGACATCGCCGGACAGCACGGAACATTCTACATGAACCGGGGACACCTCCCCCCTTCGTCATCCTCTCGCTCTGCCAGGCTGCAAGGGTTGAAATGGGTCCCAGTGAGTCATGAGTGTTGCATTCTCAACGGATGCCCGCTTTTAAGCAACAACAATCCTGTCAAGAGGACGAGGACAAAGCAGATGTTTAATTCTATCCATGGACGGGGGAGTGGAGTAGTTAGGCTGGGAAAGGGGGGGGGGGGGGTCGTCTCCCTCTCTCTCTTTCTGTGGCCCCTCACCCCTGCCTGGGCCTGACACCTTCTGCAAACGGTTGGCTGTGTGGGCCTCAGCCTGTTAATGACAAGGGCTCCCCAAGTCCCACAGATGGCTAATCCAGCCTTTGTCTTCCTTACAGCCACACCTCAGCAAACATCGTCCCATTGGCTCACAGAGTCTGGGTGGCAGCTTTTACCTCATTTTATCCCCTAATCCTGTTTAGCAACACTCTGCAGCCCCCCGAATGGTCTTTTATTCCATCCCTTTCTCCTCCCTCTCTTTTGTTTTTCTGGAATGAGGGGTGAGGGGGGGGTGGAGGGGGGACATTCATCCTTTCGTCCTCAGTCGGGAGGCGACAAGGCCAACTGGAGCAAAGTGCTAGTCGTGGAATGTTTCAGAAGTAGTTTGTGACCTGGCTAATTATCAATGACGTTACTTGTTTGCATTCGATAATACTTAGCGATGACATTTTCTGATTTCAGTGTCATCCTCGCAGCCGGCTCACGGATGCCATGAGCCCTGTGTATGTTTTACACCTTCCCTGCTCTAACTGACACTCCCAGAATCCCTTACTTCATCTGTGGGAAAGGGGGGGGTATCTGATGTGGTGTGCCCTTGAGTTACAACAATGAATACAACCCAAAATCGAGGGTCTCTGTCTCCCTCTCCCCCAGAGAAATGCTAAAACAAGAAAGGCTCTGTGTGTGTGTGTGTGTGTGTGTGTCTCTCATCTTGCTCTCTGTCTATTCTATTAGTTTGTTCGTCCTCAGATATCAAAGTGTTTTAGCCTCCACCCCTCCTTAAATGAATCTTTGCTGTTGATACTGATTTGAATAACTGGATCAAGCACAAAGAACCATACAGAAGACGGATCGACACTGAACTCTTTCACCGCCCTCTCAAAAAGACATTGTTGTGTCCGACCGCCACAGCTGAGTTTGCGTTCTGGAGGATTACAGGCGATGGGAGAATGCACTTAACACATTTTGTTTTGTATTTTATCTCTTTTCTCCCCTCTATTTGCATCGCAACATTTTGAAAGAGGAGGAATTACTGGCAAACGAGATTGCTTTTGTGTCTGTTGCGGTTCAGGTATTGGCACGCTGAACATCAAAGGGTAACCTGGCTCTTTGAAGAAAGGGCTAGACGCGAGACATCTGTTTTTTCCCCCCAGTTGTAATAATTGTTGAGCCTACCCTTATTTAACACTGCAGGTGAATGAGAGAGCTATGGGGTTATGAGGACTTGACAATCGGTCTAAGGCACAGAAATCCTCAAATTCAATGACTAGGCGGTGATATCTTCCAACGGGAAATAACACCTTACCTTAGACGGATAATGACAAGCACACAGGTCTCCAGATATTAATTACCACAAATAATATGCACAGCTGGTATTCAAAAGGTGCTATTGCAATCCTATTGGAAAATGCTGTGAGTGTACAAAATGGAATTAGAATAAGTCAAGGTGTTTATAAATTTAAGTAAATTAAATTAAACACCAAAATTCAATTGTGATCTACAGCACATTTGTCCAATGCAGTCATTGTATTCTGGTGATGGCATATCAACAGACAAAATTGCATGACAGAATTCACGCATATGGCACAATGTGACATGTTAATACCATACAAATGGAAACATGTGAGTATATCAGTGGTGTAATGTCCCTTTAAATATGTTTTAAAGATTTAAAGATTGTTAAATGATCCAAGGAAAGAGCATTCTACAAATAATTTGGCATGTCACCTTATTCGATGTATGTGCTTTGAATTCATGATGCCTGTTCCTTCAAAGTCTGTTTGAAGAAGCGACTTGTCTACTATGAAATAACGAGTTGGAGAGTGGAAGAGCTGGAAGGAACTCAAGGACAACTGCCTCAACTGACACCCTTGTTGGTGTTGCATTACCATGACATTGGCATATGTTACCATGACATAAGCACTCGTTACCATGATGTGAGACGTTTTGAATGATAAATGCTTTATCGACACAACAACCACATGGTTCCTCCACTGAGGCCTTCTGTATACTCGGGTTAGTGCTGTTCAAGTTACTGCGAAGAGGGTGTTTGGTAACAGCATCAGAGGTCTGATGTTCTTGTGTGGGTTTTAAAGTCAAGACAAATGCCAGGCTGTCACTGAGTCATTCCTCCAGTGAAAGTCCTCCAATCCATCGGCCGGAAAGCTTGCCTAGAGGTTAGGCCCATAAATGCAGAGCGGGGTTAGGGTAATTCCAATCCATCGTCGTGTTTTAGAGTAGGGCTGGAGGGGGGAATCCATGGCCAAGACAACTGTGTAGGGAACTTGAATTCAACTTGTCTGTGTTAGAGAGCATGCAAAGTTTCTGAGGTAAATACAGTTGTTGTAAAGTGTGTATAACTTATATTTTTAATGCTATGTAGATTATGTAAACATGCAATCTCTCAATGTCACATTTTCAGGACATCAGTGTAATAAAAAAAAAGTCCTCTGTGAATATCAGTCATCCGTTCTGTAGAATTACCTCTGCAGGTGATACATTTTTTTTAATTACGATTTGCAAAGTAATGGTAAACAACACCGACTTGGCCATTCATCACTGTAAACCTGAAAACAAAAATTTATATAATGTCTTATTGAGCACTGCATTCATTATGTTTTATGAAAACCTTTAGCATATTTCTGAATAATAACCATTGGATTAACACTTGCATAGCTCTCAGAAAACATTGACAAAACCTTAACAAAACATTATCACAACACATTGTTTTGTATGCGACATAGCCAAATGCCAAAACCCATTCTCAAAACAAGTTCAAAGGTCACTGTCGGGCCAAACAGCTCTCACACTGATAGTACAGTGGGAACGGCTGGACAACCAGCCTACTGACTACCTCTGCATAGGGTCCAATCAATGTCCTCTGCCAGTCACCCAACCAACACTTTGCCCTGTTTGGCAATGACCTCTTGTTTCGTCTGTTCAAACGAAGCCATGGGGTCTGTGCTAGCCCAGCAACGCTCCTCAAAATATCCCTTTAGGCTGGTGGACATTTTGAGAACGACTGTTAGAATGTATAACGAAAATGTGTGCATAGCAAATTGTTGTAAAGGTATGTGTGTATGTTCATATGTTTCTTAAGTTATGCAAATTAGTTTGACTTGAACAACCCCAACATAATATATTTTATAATATATTTTAATAATATTTTTTCAAATGTAGCTAAATTGAGTCCACAGGTTTAACTGGGTAACCCGAAACTCATTACTTACAGCCAGTGAAATGTTGCTGTGTCCTTAAAGCCCCTGTTGGACCAGCGTACACAAGAGGACAGGATTTAGGTGAAGGGGTTTCCTCCCTAGTCATGAATAAATCAGTTCTGCTTCACGTAAATGTGTCAGACTAACTCACAGAGAGGCTAATACCCTCCTACCCTAAAACTCTCTAGAAGACCTCCGCAACACTAGTCATTCAAACTTCTAACGACACACAGACTTCAATACCCAGCCACTAAGTGAATTCAAACGATGGCCAAGCCGACCGGGTTTAAATAACATATTTCTGACTTTCACAAGGTTAAACGTTCTCTTTTTTATGCATATAAACTAGGCACCCCATCAGATCGTAATGAATTTCCTGCAAAGCAACCCAAATAGCCTTTCCTCCCGATTGCAATTAGGCAACCAAACCCTTTCGGAAAGGTTCCTGAACCCGTTCAGTGCTTAGATTGAAAGCTATTCATCACAGCTAGCGGCTCTGTCAGCACACGCCATTTCGTGCAATTGAGCCGCTCGGCACAATGTAGAGTACTTACATATCTGAGGCCAAATGTAATGGTCTATGTCTTAATTTGCTGCGCGGGGCAAATGTGAACGGCCGATTACCCCACGTGTGACAGATACCCGGTACACAAGGGGCAAACGTGAACAATGTGTTGTGTCACAAAGCTGGGATATTACATTTTATTTCTCAAGTGAGAAATAATAGTAAAATATGCACATAATCTAAATTGCACATAAATGTTAAAGTACGTTGTATGTAATGCTAAACGTGCTATATTTGCGTTAGAGTGTAATTAATAAACTTCACATTTGCCCGATTAAGATATTTTAATTTAATGTTTATAAAACACACATAAAATGCACATTAAATACATGAACTGCATTACAAATCGCAATGATGTTGTGTATTTATATGTAAATATGTGTTTTTGTTAATATTAATGGACAGTTTATTAAGTATGCATCTCACTAGAATAATATACCCTACATACCAAATAGATTTGGAGGGTGTGCCTGTGAAATATGACAATATCACACCTCAAAATGTGAGTTTTGTATGTAAACATTTGCAGTAAATCAAAACATATGTGCCTGCTTTTGGTTCATAAGGTATCTAGACTGTCTATGCGTGTGTGTGTGTGTGTGTGTGTGTGTGTGTGTGTGCGACCCACAGAGGGACAGAGTATGAGATGATTATATTCCATCACAATGGGAATATATCCGTGAAGGTGTCGTCACTTCAACTAAGAGGAGGAACCTAAGATAGGTGTAGTGGGTCAGGGGGGGTTGGGGGTATAAGGAGGTAGCGGGGGGCGGGCGTATAAGGAGGTAGCGGGCGTATAAGGAGGTAGCGGGGGGCGGGCGTATAGTGCAGTACAGTGAACAATACGGATCCTGTACATGGTGATAGTACGCACATCTAATTCCCTTGGTCACACGTTTGTGTCCACAGGGATGCCAGGAGAAGACAGTGAAAGACAATAAAACTAGAAATGTAGAGAAGGGGAAAGGAGATGTGGGGAAAGGAGATGTGGGGATAAGAGATGAGGGTAAAGGTGATAAGGGGAAAGAATACAAAAAGGGGAAAAGAGATGTGGGGAAAGGAGATGAGGGGAAAGAATACAAGAAGGGGAAAGAATACAAGAAGGGGAAAGGAGATGTGGGGAAAAAATACAAAACAAAAAGGGGAAAGGAGATGTTGGGAAAGAATACAAGAAGGGGAAAGGAGATGAGGGGAAAGGAGATGGGGGAACGAATACAAGAAGGGGAAAGGAGATGGGGGGAAAGAAGATGAGGGGAAAGAATACAAGAGGGGGAAAGGAGAGGAGGGGGAGGAGTGGAGGGGGAAGGAGATGAGGGGGAAGGAGTTGTGGGGGAGGAGTGGAAGGGGAAGGAGAGGAGGGGGAGGAGTGGAGGGGAAAGGAGAGGAGGGGGAAGGGGAGGAGAGGAGGGTTGCAGAGCAGATGAGGAAAGGAGGGGAGTAGCACATTGTGATTCTCAACATCAGTGCAAATGCATTTGGAAAACATGACCGTCTCCTGACCCCTCCAAAGGGGCAGATGGTTGCGTGGATTAAGAGCTGTGGACGTGGCGGATCGGACTGAGCTAAAGACAACGGGAATACGGAGGAGAGCGTGAGTGGAAATTAACCGGTCTCTTTACAGCTAGCCCTGTCTTCAACGGCACAAAGAGGCATTAACATAATCACCGCCAGTCACCACTGTAAAATCAATCTGATTCTGCCACGCTCTCCTGTGGGGGAAGACCTTATTACTTGCCTGTTTCAAGGTGAATTGTGTGTCTGTGTGCCTATGTTTCTGTGTGTGGTTGTGCCTATGCATGTGCGTGTTGCTGCATTTGCAGAGTTACCTTGTAGAAGAGACGGAAGGAGAAACAAAGTGGGGAACTCCATTGAGGGAAAAGAGACAAAGAGACAGAGAGAGAGGGAGACAGAGCGAACAGCCAAGGCTTCACACACAGTAAAGGAGTCACTAAAGTGAACAGCTGAGGCATTACACACAGTTAGGGAGGCACTGAAGTAAACAAATGAGGCTTTACACACAGTAAGGGAGGCACTCAGGTGAACAGCAAAGGCTTTACACACAGTAAGGGAGTCAGTCAAGTGAACAACCAAGGCTTTACACACAGTAAGGGAGTCAGTCAAGTGAACAACCAAGGCTTTACACACAGTAAGGGAGTCAGTCAAGTGAACAACCAAGGCTTTACACACAGTAAGGGAGTCAGTCAAGTGAACAACCAAGGCTTTACACACAGTAAGGGAGTGAGTCAAGTGAACAACCAAGGCTTTACACACAGTAAGGGAGTCAGTCAAGTGAACAACCAACGCTTTACACACAGTAAGGGAGTCAGTCAAGTGAACAACCAAGGCTTTACACACAGTAAG
>JACXGK010001616.1:0-16738 GCA_016801125.1 Novumbra hubbsi | reverse complement strand
AGTCAGTCAAGTGAACAACCAAGGCTTTACACACAGTAAGGGAGTGAGTCAAGTGAACAACCAAGGCTTTACACACAGTAAGGGAGTGAGTCAAGTGAACAGTTGAGGCTTAATGTCTCGAATATCAGGGGGGCACTCATGGAGCATAAAGATAATCTCCAATCACAGACAGCCAAAGAGCATAATGACTCAAATATCAGGCCAAACCTTCTGCGTTGCAAGTAACCAAAACCATACTTTTGTCATTAAGATTATTTCTAAAACTGCCATCACACATTTCTTTCATTTAGTGTTTGTATTTACTGTTGCGGATGTTTTTTCTCATGGCCATTGACTTTTAATTCTGAAAAACAACACCAAAGCCGTGAGAGGGGTCAATAGTTATTGCTATGCAGTTTTTACTAACAGCCTTTTAGTTATTGTCACCACTGGAAAAACTGTTATACAGAGTACTTAATGTTGGTAACACCTGAGCTGACAAACACTTAAAGCAGAGCACTAATCATTCTCTACTACACAAAGTGTGCATCGATGTAGATAATGATTATAAATGGCTTTAGCCACAGATCCAGACATTCTGACCTTCCCTGGTGGGGTACAAACCCGACTCAGGGACAAGCTTGTTGCTTTGGGGGGACTAGGTGAGTTCCTTGAGTTGAGGAGGATGATGTATTATCTTAGATGCTTAATCGGTTAAGGATGAATCCCATCTTCAGTAAATCCAGGGTATCAGAACAATGTTTCACAGATAGGCAGAGGGATTCAAGAGCATGCCACATCTGAAGGTTCCAGGGTCAACGGTTCTCACAATGTGTCACCGAACACTACTTCCTAAGACAACTCTAAATCCGTTCAGCATTTTAATTGTACATTTATTCGAATTTTTCCATCCAGTTTATGATATTGCCGCTGATTATGACCCAGATTATGACCCTGATTTTGGGCCTGTGGAGCACACGTTACACCAGGCCGGTAGAGCACACGTTACACCAGGCCGGTAGAGCACACTTTACACCAGGCCGGTAGAGCACACGTTAGACCAGGCCACTAGAGCACATGGATGGAGTCAGGAGGACAAGATCTCGCTGCATGTTTTTAATCCTCTTCTCTGCCTTGTCAGTTTGATGTTGTTTAAATGTATACAGGCTTTGCCTCAGAAAACATGCGCCATAACGTGTATGTATGAATGCATGCATGAACACACACAATCACTATCACACACACACGCACGCGTTCAAGATTTGAGGCAGCTGTGCACAGCTATAGCCCAAGGACTCACGGTAAGATTCAGCCATCTGCGAAAATGGAAGTATGAAGAAAAGGAGGAAAACAGGAGGAAACTTATGAAGAGAAGGAGGAAACCAGGAGAAGGATGAAGAGAAGGAGGTAACCAGGAGAAGGATGAAGAGAAGGAGGAAACCAGGAGAAGGATGAAGAGAAGGAGGAACCCAGGAGAAGGATGAAGAGAAGGAGGAAGCCAGGAGAAGGATGAAGAGAAGGAGGAAACCAGGAGAAGGATGAAGATAAGGAGGAAACCAGGAGAAGGATGAAGAGAAGGAGGAAACCAGGAGAAGGATGAAGATAAGGTGGGAACCAGGAGAAGGATGAAGTGAAGGAGGAAACCAGGAGGAGAAGGATGAAGAGAAGGAGGAAACCAGGGGAAGGATGATGAAGAGAAGGAGGAAACCAGGAGAAGGATGAAGAGAAGGAGGGAACCAGGAGAAGGATGAAGATAAGGAGGGAACCAGGAGAAGGATGAAGTGAAGGAGGAAACCAGGAGGAGAAGGATGAAGAGAAGGAGGGAACCAGGAGAAGGATGAAGAGAAGAAGGGAACCAGGAGAAGGATGAAGAGAAGGAGGGAACCAGGAGAAGGATGAAGAGAAGGGTGGGAACGTGGAGAGCAGAGAGAAGACAGATGTACAGTATTTATAAAACTAAAGTACATTACAACAAACTTAACAAGCCAGTTTTCAAACAAAGTTTGTTTATTTCCGTGTCCAATGTAGTATTGTTTTTTCATGTCTACCAGTTATGGAATTCACCCATCATTCCTCGGAATCAAATTAACAAAATTACATGGTTTGATAGTTGGTCACTTTTGATGTTGAAAATGTTTACAAAACAGTTTTTCTGTAATTAGCAATGTGCAAGCAAGGATTGCTTGACACATTGAATTTAATATTGTTGATTTGTATGAGAACATATTAAATGATCAGTCATATTGATGTCTACATCACTTGTTACTTGTTTTACATGATTGACGTATATATAATTAAACTGACACACATCTATTGCAGAAATAACACAACTCTTCACAGGAACACAGCTTTTTTCATTGTTTACTCGCATTAACTCACCCCCCCACCACCACCCCCACCTTCCGAAAAATTAATTCCCAGCATGCAACCTGTTCTGTCCTTTCAATGACCCCATCCGCAATGACGTCAAAGGCTTGCCGCGGGCGGGGCCATATCAACAATTCTTTCGTCCAATCAAATTCAATGCAGCCACTAAATTCACTGTGGCAAAGCCAAGTCTCGCCAACGCCATTGGAGTAGCACTGGGTAAAGAAACGAGAGCATTGAAAATAACACGAAAACACAAGACCTAATAATGCCTGCCGGTTTGCCCTCCGTCGCTCGGCAAACGGAGGATGTCCTAGTTTTTAAGACCACGTTCCGTCAGTATTCTTTGTTGGTGAGAAAAGCTACGCTTTCCCGCTGTGTTCGCCTCCCACTCAAGGGTCAGTGTTTTTTCCTCCCTTTCTTCACACTGAGCGCTTTGTTTTCGTGACTAGTTTGGCTTCTCGTGGCGTTCACAGGTCAGCGGCGGTGTAGAGCGCTGAGTCCGGCCCCGTAATGAGGTGACACTTAGTGGAACGGGAAAACACCTCCCCTCCTCGGCGACCTACGCAGCTGCAAAGCTCCGAAGAATGTTTCTACGTTATCTACACCCCCCTTGGCTCCCAGGTCTTTGTCTGGCCGTCACCTGGCATTAGGTGGCTTCACTCTGACCCCTTCTGAGGACAGGAAGCGGGGAGCCGGGGACACCTGGTAGCGTGTGAAACGTTCGTTAGTGGATGTTGGAGCACCAACTCCGGAGGAGCGCCCGATGAATGTTGCCAATTACAATGCATTATGGGGCATCCGTTTTTAATGGAGAGTGACCCTGTCCGTGCTGCCTTACCCTGTATGCCTAAGAAGATCACTGGTCTACTTATTCCACATGGCGAAATGGATTCTATTTCACAGTACTGATAAAAACGTCTGAGAGGTTTCGTTTTCATGACCGAAAACCATTGTCGGTATACAGTAGTTCATGAAAAGAAAATGTTATTCATTTTTTCACCAGATAAGCTTTAGGCTAATTTTAGATCCCAATACCATTTACACATAATAATAAATCATAATAACCCTCCTAGCCCGACATATAAATGAATGAACAGCAGGTATTATAGTAGGAATCCTTCCATCTACCTTTGAACAAGAGCTCTTAATTTCTTTGTAAGAAAACAAAAACAGTTGGCTGTTATATCAAGAGGTTCAGATCTAGATAGGCTTCACTCTGCCCCTGTGCTTCTGGTGACTTTGGATAAAAACAGTGATTCCTCTATGTCCTCTGTCTATTTTCCAGATGGCTCCTCTACCTTCTCTCTCTCTCTTCCACTACGGCAGAGACACTTCTAAGTCACTAAATCAAGGACACAGGGTAAGACATCGTGTGATTGCTTTCTCATCCAGGAAGTAATCACATCGGACCTGCCACACTTCTGATTAAGGCGGATAAATATCGACAGGGCCGGCTAATGAGATGTCAAATGGAAGCTAGCACCTCCCTCAGTTACCACCAAGGAAGCATAAAAAAATGACCTACATTCAACAATGTCAAGACGGTCTTGCATTCGTTGAAAGCTCAGGCAAGTAATTATCCTCGAACAGATGACATCAGAGATGGGGGGCGTGTTTTTGAATCCTCTAAGGCAAGTCACCATACAGATGTGTGTGTGTGTTTTGGCTGTTCCCAGCGTCAACGTTGTAATGCTACTGAAGCCTTCCCTGTATAATGCTTGAAGAACTCCGCTCATTAGACATTCTATGATAATTTAGTACATCCAGTTTGGTCCCCCCCCCCCCAAGAAAAGCTTTGACTGTAAAGTTCAAGCATGTCTGCACAGGCCCATGATCCTGGGGACGATGTTTGCCTGGAAGGGATACACGCCATCCGAAAGGGATGGACTCCACAGCTGCATCCAAATCCCCCGCAATGTGTCACTTGTCCTGGGGACGGGGAATGTGGGGTTCCCCTTATCGGAGAGAAGTAAAGGAGGATATTTTTGGGAATAGGATAATCTCTTGTGATGTTGCTTTGAATGGAGGTGACTGGCCAGGACATGGTTTTGCTTGAAGATATGTTTATTTAACAAGATGAAAGCATAGGGACGGCATATCTTACTGGGCATGGTTTTCATGGGTTTCACAGGTCAAAAAACACAGCTCCAATATATCACTATAGACCTTAGATAGGTGTCGAAAGCTACATACAAAGGCAAACATCAGGATGATGAAATTAGGCAGCATCTGTGTACTAGATTTGAGTAAGTACAGGATCACGACCAAACAGGCAAACCCACCTAACCTCTGCCTCCCTAATTACCGTTGTACAGGAAGGACATAATAATGAAACACTAAATACTACAGCCTTAATGGGACCAAGGATTTGTGTACACACTGACATTTAACAGATGACCGCTGCAGTGGCAATTACAGCCTTTTATGATTCTCACACTTGTAGGCAAATTTCCCTGTTGGATCAGCTGTGTTTATAGTTCCTTTCTGGGCTTGGGCAAGGTTTTTCGAAGTAGAGAGTTTGGGGAGTTTTCATTGGCACTGCCTACAATCATACTCCCATATGTGCACACACACACACACACACACATGTACACAAAGACTCTCTATATCTCTATCACACACACACAATAGCGAGCTTTCTTTCTCTCCAGAACCGTACACGCACTCACAAGGCCTTTGTTGGAAGTCATTGCCAATTAGCGCGCTGTGGCTAAGGAGCGGTAATTAAGGCCTTTCAGATGGCCAGTGTCTGTGCCGGGTCTAGCCCTGACAGGTCCGATGCTAAACGCTGCGCTATTTGTCCGGCATTTCTGCCAGGTCCCCGTGTCACCATACAGACGTGGCCAATTAGCCTCACCAGACAGGAGGAGAAAGAGGAGGATTACGCTGGCAGAAGAGAGGGGAGAGGATGCACAACTAATGGGAGCGAGGGAGGGAGTCTTGGGGGGGGAATAAAATAATGAACGGGGGGGGTTAACAGATCTCTCTGTCTGGGGGGCAATCCGGCTCCACGTTGATCCCGTCTTCCGCCCAACATCCAGCGATGAGCTGCCAGTGCTTCGCCAGCGACCGGGGGATGAGCAATTAAGCTTCATCGACGTCTCAATGGTTCTCCATCTCCTTTTGACGATGTACGAAGTGGGTCTTGATCAATAGCAGGCCGTCCGAGGTCATCCGACACACCCCCCCCGTCGGCGTCCCCCGACAGAGGACGGGAGGGACCCGCGTGGGCGCGGCTCCATGTTCTATTGATAAACATCCTCCCCTCCTCTGGCCCACTGCATGCTGGGAATAAGGTCCTGCCGTAGTTACGCCTATCGCTACAAGGAAACGTCAAGGGGTTCTCAAGGCTGGCAGCTGGAGGTTAGAAAAGTGAGTGAAGATACAAAACTATATTGTGATTTTCACCCTGATTTCCACTGCACAAAGTTTTTTACATGGGGGGGGTGGGAGTTGGGGGGGTAAGTGAATACATAACCTAGGTGGTACAGTTGAATAGAAGGACAGCTGAAAAGAAAATATTGAGAGTAGTTTGGTCTTCTGATAGACTCCATCTTCTGCACCAGAAGCCTCAATAATCCTCTGCAAAGGCTTCTCAGAGTGCATCTGACGGTGGGAGAGGAACATATCCGCTGTAACCAGCCACCGAGACCACCCGATTCTGGATCCCTTTTAATTGGACAGGAAAGCACGGAGCGAGAGCACCAGTGAGGTGGCATCAGGGGACACAGAGGAGGGGCTTTAAACACGCCAGCATTAACTTTGCAGAGGCCAATACAGGCTAAGTTCATATTAATTAGTAATATAAGGAATGCACACGCTTCCATATGTCTTGAGTGTGCGTGAAAAAGTATTCACACAGGCATTGAGTGTTTCGTGTACTTGAGGGGCAGACATTTGCAAAATGTCCCTTTTTACTTTTGTTTCGTAGTGTTCCCTCCGGAATGACAATGGTCATAAAACTATTTTTTTTCAAGAGACAGGATATTCTGAAATGACTAATAAACCATTATTGTCATTCCGGAAGTACAAATCTTAAGTCAACATATTTTGCCTAAAATAATTTCGATACCCCTTGTTCTAATTTGCTTTTGTCAGTTACCAAAATAATGTCTCTAGCCTTCTGGGAACCTTAACCAACATTTTATTCGGGGCCCCCTCTGCCCTAGCAGTCGGAGACTCACTAGCAGTTGGGCCCCCGTAACGATCAGACGCCCTGAGCGACTGCTTACATCACTTATTCCTAGAACCGGGCCTGCATACTGCTAAGGTTGAAAAATGTCTTATTGAGAGTGAGGCTGAGCTAAAACGTACACCGGACAATTGATTAACATACTCCGTATGATAGGATCATTATAGTGAAATAACTCTGTGTAACTCCCCCTGAGAATCAATAGACAGTTAGCTACCGCCAAGGGCGAAGCAGACGACCTATTGTACTCAAAATTAACTGTCGATGGACCTTAATGTCCTCAGGCTAGTTGTACGGACTGAGGAAAGGCCATAGACGCGATCGGTCAGAACGGAAAACACAAAGATGTGATGGATGTCAGAAAAATAACTATAGCAGACAGTGTGTTTATCCGGGCTCTTGTAAAAACGTAAGTGCCCGATATGTGTTGATATAATGTGCTGACAGATGGGCGTTCTGGAGACCATTCTCAGGCAGAGCAAATCAGATTTACTTGAATGTTTACTTGTAGGTACGATCTGTCTTAATACGGTACAACATGTAGATGTGATTTCTTAACATTGTTTCCAACCTATTATACAGTATTTGCCTAATCATAGGGTTTTGGTATTATTTTGTGAAGAAAAAAATGTTATGCCAGTATTGGTCGTTTCACACAGGTGATACAATGCTTATGAATGTATGAAATGTGTATTTAAATGCATGACACTGCATAAAAGAATCAGACAGGAAATAACATTATCACATTTCTTAAATAATTTAATTGCAAAAGGATCTTTTAAAAATAGTTCTACAAGAATGCATTTTTTTAAATCAATTAATTGTTTATGTCCGCAACATCATTAAATACACGTTGCTGCCTTCAAAAGAAAGAAAACAGTTGAATTTCTGAAATGTCTCCTTTTCAATTTCTCTTTGTCTTCACATACACTGACCACATGATAAACTCATCTCGCTTCTTCTTTTGGATGTGGAAAAGTGCAGAGAATATGGGCAAATCAAATAATTTTGTTAAAAAAAAGATGTATATTCATATGAAACATTGACACATGGAGAAAGGATGTGAGTGAGAAAGGATTGTAAAGGAAGCAGTCAGTGATATAAAGTGATTAGCTACGGTGAATGTGGCAGGGCTAGGTGAAGGGATGTGAGAGTGTAAACTCCCTGTTCTTTCAGAGAGATGGGTTGATTGGCACGGAGGGGCATATTGGGTTCTACCACACTTGTATAGACTGCTGATGGGATTTCAGTAGAAGACATTGACACAAGCACCTATATCCACACACACACACACACACACACACTACATAACTCTGTGCTAAGCCATGATCCTGGTATGTCAAGAACTGATTCAACAAAAACACAACCAAACAATAAATAAGGGTCACCTCTTGACAATTTAAAGTCCTCCGTGTAGCATATTTGTTAGACACGTTTCCTTTGAGTGTGAAAAATGCATTTAGAATTTCTTCGTTTTTTTCAAGAGATGTGTGTTGATGTGCAAAAGCATTTACATCATGCTAAAATGTGGCTCTGTAGTCTCAGAGCTTATCAATCACTCTTAGCTTTATTTAAGACACATCCCCAAGGTTTGGCACAGCGTGTAAATCTGGTCAGTACCTGAACCAAGCTCTGAGTGCCGTTTTTCAGGATTGGACATGTCAAACATCTGAATGTGCTTCCTCATTTCATCTACAAGCGCATCAGACGGTCCGGGTTTGTCTGAATCCACCTAATCAGTGGTCGTCTGATTAGATGGAGTAACCGGTGGAGGAATATCTAGATATTGGGGCATGAGTGCTCAATTTCCAGCATCTGTTAATTTTCCTCCCAGATGTACAGTACCAACATCAGTACCAACATCCGTACCTTCATCACTACCTACATCAGTACCAACATCACTACCTACATCAGTACCAACCTCGGTACCTACATCAGTACCTACATCAGTACCAACATGGTCCAGTACATTAGGTCCTTTTGCACATTTCTATATATGGGGAAGTATTTGTTTCGTTTTTGGGAGAGCAAGATTTTTTATAATTCACACTCCGTTCCTCACGCTTAAGTGTTTATATCTGTCCTTTTTATTCAAAGCTAGAAATATACAACTATTGCTCCACCATCACAATATAACAGTTTGCAAATGTGGTCGCCTAAGTCACGACAAATGGGTCTCACTGAAAATGCATCAGTGCCAAAAGAAGATAATAAAATAATTGGGACCACATTATATTTCAGATGATATCCATAAAGGCTTTCAGAGGGTTTTAATTAAAATCCGAAAGAGCAATGTGGCAACACTCAATGTGGTGACTCTACTTCGCACCACGTTTACACACAGGAACTAATACTATTCACGTATACGTTGCATTGATCGACTCCTACCCAAGCACAACACAGACATCGCATGAAAGAGCATACGCGACATATGCCCCTCCCCCGCGGAGGTGGTACGTCTCAGCCTTGAACCTCACCCCCCCCCATCCTGTGAAACCCCGTTGGTTGGGTCCCAGGTGACGCAGCGGCTCTCGGTTACCACAGAGCGCTCCGGATCCCAGCCCGTCTACAGAGCCAGGCTGCCGGAGCCAATCAACTGTAGCCGCAGAGCCCAGGACAGAATGATTGCAGCCAGGACAGGAAATAAAGACAGATAATGATAGGGCGGTGGGCCTGTGTCCTCGCCGGGCCGCAAGCTCGTCCCCATCGGAGTGGCAGATTGAGCGTTGCTTAATCAGGCTGACGGGCCAGGTCTGAGAGGTCGGCAGGAACCTCATTTCAGAGGGAGTCGGAGAAACGCCTCAGTGGAGGGTCTTTCTGTCATGGAATAGTTTTCTGGACGGAGCTCCATCTCTGGACCTGTCATGGAACAGTTTTCTGGACGGAGCTCCCTCTCTGGACCTGTCATTGAATAGTCTTTTGGACAGAGCTCCATCTCTAGATCAATTGTTTTCAGGCAGGTTTCTGTGATGGAGCACTGCCACGGTTTATGAAAAAGCCTCTATCACACAGGCAGACAGGAGTTGTCAAGGTGAGCCCAGCTTGGAATAACTAAGGTAAACGTAGAAACTATTAATATACTTAATCTCAGGATCTAAAAAAATACACTTTTTTTAGTAGCATTTCCTCTGAGCACCTGGTGTGTTGAGGAATGGATGAACGCCTCGAGGTTTCTTTTGGACAAATGTGCCAGAAAGCCAACGGTTGACAGGTGTGTCAGTTACATAACATCCATCTGTTGAGGAAAGATTGAGAGGCGGACGTTTTGATAAAGATCCATTAGCGGCGGACATAAAATACAGCGTCAAACACGCTTGCACGCTAAACACACCCATTCACACGTATGCCAAACACTCCCACGCATGCCCGCAAACTCCATCATATCATACGCGCCAGACACACCCACTCAAATGCGCTAAACACGCCCACTCAAACATGGGAGCATTTCATTGGAAGGGAGAGGGAGTTTGTTGCAGACGGCTTCCTTAGCCCACAGTTTACAACCTCTTGAAATGCAGCTGCCCCCTCTCCTTTCTCACCCCCCTCACCCCACCTCTATCGTTTTATTCAATCCCACGCCATTTTGTTTTCATGTTATTTATCTTATTTTTGTTACAAAACATGTACAGGCTGTTTAGAACAACAACAAAAATACAATATCGAATTTTATATGCACTTTTTTATAATCATCAATTCATTTGCTGAATCCTCTTGGGTCTTTCGTTTCCTGTTGATTGTTCGTTAGAGTAAGTCCACAGTTCAAATGGCCTCTTCTCCAAGTGGGCAGAGAAATAAATACATTGAATAGAAGACAAGGGAAAAAACTAGAGTTTCTGATTAATTTTAAATCCAGGTAATAATAAAAAAAAACAGGTTACTGTGTTTCTCATGGTAGCTTTCTGATGCATATATATTTCCAAACGTTGGCATTTCAATAAAAAACGTTAACAGTTGTCCACAGAATATAGTGTTTTCCGATATAATTGATGCACCTTGTCACTGGTCAGTTCATGCGTTAACTCTCCATGTAGCTGAAGCTGTATTGTACAGTATTTGTGTGCAAACACAAAAGCACCCACAAAAGGCCGGTTGGGATTTGTATCTTACCCCCGCCCCCACCCCCACCCCCGCCCTCCAAGACCATCACACAAAGCATCCAAAAAGACTACTTAGCTCTAACCGGCCATCTTGAAACAGAAAACTCCCAAATGCTATGGAACCAAACAAATCTAAATGGAGGGCTGATAAACACAAAGGAAAAGCAATAGTTATTGTAAGAAAAACACAGTTGATGAGTCAAAATGGACCAATGTTCCCCAGAAGGCTGTACAGGTCAGGAAGTCCGTTAAACTCTTCAGGACCTAGTTAGGCAGCTCTCATTTGACCAATGAACATGTTGACCCTCTGAACTTGACCATCCTCCGTGCCGTGTGCCCATGTACATAATAATACACCTTCAATATGAAGATGGGGAATAACACACACACACACCACCAATAATAACAGGATCTAGTATAGATGGGATTTGTACTCTATCGTCAAAACCCTAGTTTTTTTTGTGTGCAAACTCTCATTTGCATTTTCTGCTCCTTTTTTTATTAACTGTTTATCCTCTTCCATCTACAGTTTCCCACCTGGGTAAACCTAATCATGTGGTCGAGTCTAGACAGATGTTGGGATCAAGGTTCAGAGCGAGGGGTTTTCACAGAAGGAAGACAGAGTTCATGTTCACACTTAAACCAAACGTTGTCGTACATTGCGAATAAAAATGCAATGAACTGACGTGATTCCTTGTTCTACTTAAAACCTTTCTTTCTGAACATGTCAGAACGTTGCGTCCTGCTGAACGCACCCCCAGTTCGGGTTACACAGAGTTGGTTTGGGTTGGGGTGGAGTGGAGGGGTTGAGTCCTAGCCAACCTCACAAAAACACACGCACGCATGCAAACGATCATCCTACACTGGACCGAAAGAGGCACACTGAAGTTATGGACGATCTTTCTTCTCTTTAGAAAAAAAAGATGTTTAACAAAATAATCCCCCAAAAACTCTTGTTGAATGGAAAACATGTTTGACCGACAACGTGGGACACAGAAACAGGAAACGTTGGTGTGGAAGAAAAAAAAACTACTAGTCCGAGGCACTGCAAACCAGTTTCGTTTTTCGTCCGATTGGCAGAGATGGTCAGGCAGCTAGGGTTTCCCATTGGCTCTCTCTGGCACAGTTCCTCCCCTTCCTGTCTGTCCGTCCGTCTGTTTGGTCAATCTCAGACCTGGACAGGAAGTGTTTGGTTCATCTGTAGTCTCATGTCCTGAATGCTGCCTAGAATCTTCTTCTGGTGGCCGGCCAATGTGATTCCTATCCGAAGAAGATCTCTGAGAACCGAGAGAGAGAAAGAGTTAGCAAGAGTTCAGACATAATCAATATTAGGGGAAAATGCCACGGTCAGAAACTAGAATAATAATGTCTGCTCAGAAAAAAAACGTTTTTTACCAGTCGGAATAGCTGTAAAATACTTTTATAAGCATTTTTTCTAATAGCGTACAGAATATGTGAACGGGTGTACCTGAGAGAAGATACTATTGGCTCTGGGGGAACAGTGGCAGGTGAAGAATGGCTGGTGTGCACCAATAAAATGGCTTTCTAAGGTTATGTCAACAAAACCATCACACCTTCAGTGAACTGACCCCGGGAACAGATGTAACATACTTTAATATGCACACAGAGGGTCGAGTGGGGCGGTCAAAGGTCATGGACAGAATGGCTTAATGTTTAAAGCCTCTGCTCCTAAAGGCCAGCTGTTGGGTTTCACATCAACAAAACAATCCGTCAGACAGACAGTCGGTCAACCAAAAATACATTTACTGAGAAAACCAAACAGTAAAGAAGTCAATGATGGAACAGTTTGTCATTAGCCTATCACTCATTCCAGCAAGTCAGTCGAGTCAACTGTTTAATAAAAATGTGTCTAGTCTGTCAGTCAGTGAGTCAACAGGCCAGTCCTCTGTACTGATTCATCCAGTCTGTCAGTCAGTGAGTCAACAGGCCAGTCATTCCGTACTGATTCTTCCAGTCTGTCAGTCAGTGAGTCAACAGGCCAGTTATTCAGTGTTGATTCTTCCAGTCTGTCAGGGAATCAACTAATGAAGTCATTCTATGATGGTTCGACTAGTCCTGCACATAAAGGTAGATGACAAAGTGATGTTTAAAGAAGATCCTGGACGCGTCAGAAATAAACTTGTTTAACTATAAAAACAATTCAAATGTGAATGGACCAGTCATTTAACGATCACCTAGGTGGATTTGTCTTCAGACAATCTAGGAAACGTTTCCTCAAACGGATGTTTCACAACAACTCTTTACTTGAGAGCTCAAAAGACGACAGAGGGGGTTGATTCTGAAATGTGAGATGCAGGACAGGGGAAATATGGAACGGACAGCGCTCTCACAGCCGTCCAACTAATGAAAAGGCTGGAAACAAGTTGCACCTGTTTGGTGGCAACACCGGTCAGACGGTGATCGTCTCGGCCGTGTTGGTGTAACACTAAGGTGATTGTTGGAAATAATGTTACGCAGACTCTTGTTTCTGCCCCTACGCCTGTTTTCTCGGTGTCCATAATGACTGAGAAACCACAAAAAGGTTGTCAAATGGGGGAACGATTAGCAGGCTGTCTATGTCCTCTCCATTCTGACACGCATACACACACACACACACACACACACACGCACACACAATTCAACTTTGTTCAAAGACACCGTGCCCTCTGCCTGTCTGCACATTACAGTTATCCTCTTCACACACACACACACGTGCAAAAAGAGAGTACAGTCTGTGGCCACAATTTAGCAGGAATAAATAGTTTTTGTTCCCCCTGTCATCCCTCAACACTCCAGCGATGAAGGATGAAATCATAATAAATGAAAGCCATTAGATGAATAGGCAGCCATTAGGATCCCCAGAACAGCCACCACCTGTCAGTCTGCCAAACGTAAACGGATCACCTCCACCTCCCGGCCCTATTAGCCTGCTAACGAGGAGGACACATTCATCACTATTATCCTAATTCCTTTATTTGATCACAACCGGTCCGGTTACCATGACTTCCACGAGAAAACCATTCTATAAAATAATGCGCCGAACTGGCCTATAAACCGGGGTCGTGACCCTTGCCCTCTCACCCCGGGGCTATTGCTCCCAGGCGGGACTGCGTGGTATAATACTACGAAGGAACTTCCTCCTGGTGACTTGTGGTCACATGGCGTGTTCTGAGATCTGTCGTAATCGACTCCCTCTCCGCTCCTCAACCGAAGTGGAATCGACTCCCTATGCACTTCTGAGTCACTCAACTCAATTGAATTGTAATCGACTCCCTCCTCACTCCTCGGTGACTCAACGGAGCGGAACCGGATTTGGCTCCCCACTTACTCTGCTGTCATCTGGGCAACCAGGTCGAAGGAGGCAAAGCCGGCATTGAGGAAGTTGTCATGGTAGCGGCTCATTTTGATTGCATCCAGCCAGTCCCCTACGGTGGTGAAGGTGGTGTAGTCCGGGATGCATCGATCTAGCAGGGGCTGTGACGCTCTACGTGGGGAGGGGACAAGAGAGAGAGAGAGAGGGTTAAGGTAACGCCTCGCCATCACCGCCAACGAAACCTCACCCCCAAAGCCCCGCCACGCCACCTTGCTCTCCCGCTTGCACCCTTGCCTCCCACCCCCCCGTAGGGTCAGGGGTCAGCTGCCCCCGTCACCCGGTGTCACCACCACTGGTCGCCGTTGGAGACTGGCTGGGCGGGCACGGGTCACGTGCGCTGCGGGGGTGTGTGTCGAAGCGGTCCGTCTGAAGGGCGGCGTGAAACGCACAGAGGCGGGACATTCCTCCAGGCTATCTGACCGGCGCGAGGAGACTGGGAAATACCGACCCCGAGGAGCCCGTCTGTCAACGGCCAACACGCCCACAGACCAAACAACCGACCACGCCTCCTTGTCAGAGAGGGGGACTAACTAGCCCATTAAAACACGGCAGTGGAGAGAGAGGTGAGAGAGGTGAGGTTATTAAAGGAAGGAGAAGATTCGTTTCGGGATCGATGAACACGGCCTCTCCCTCCCCCCTCTCTTGCCCATCTAAAATCTGGTTAGTGGCAAATTCAAAAGGTTCCCAGTTTTCGCATCACTTTCAATCCTGCCAACTTCCTCCGATCAGTCTTCCTGGCCACAGCTACTGCACTCCTTCCCCCGACGGGGGCCCCTTTGACCCACGGCCATGTTCCCCCCACAGTCCTCACCCTATCCCTGGGCTGGTGCAACGCCACATCGGGGTGTCCCCCGGACTTACCCAGAAGACTGTGTGCTGCTGGTGACCACCTTGAGGCTGGCCGCGTTCCGGATGAGCTTGTCCAGCGTGGCGACGATCTGGGAGAACTTGGGCCGGAGGTTCCTTTCCTTGACCCAGCAGTCCAGCATGAGCTGGTGCAGGGCGGTGGGGCAGTCCATGGGGGGAGGCAGCCGGTAGTCCTGCTCCACGGCATTGATCACCTGGAGGGTGGAGGGGAGACGGCGGAGTTACGTTGAGTGGCCTAGAACACCTACGGCAGGTCGAAGACCATCTAGGGAACCATTGGGTTGGTTATAATCTGGCGGGAATCGAACCCGCAACCCCGGCAACCTAACCTATGGGTCATTCCACAGCGGGGCGGGCACAAGAGCGCCTCGTTCAACCCACTGAGAAACGTTGCCCCTTGAGCGCCTCCCACTGGCAGACTTGGCCCATTGAACGCTAACATGAGTCTGTGGGGGTTGTAGTGGCCTTGGTATGTCAGTGTTTTGTGGCCTAAGAAGGTGAGTGACGTCTAGCTGACTGAGGGTTCATTGATGGGTGGAAACAAAGCAGATTCCACTCACGTCCTGGTTGCTCATGTCCCAGTATGGCCGCTCCCCGTACGACATCACCTCCCACATGACGATGCCGTAGCTCCACACGTCGCTGGCCGAGGTGAACTTCCTGTAGGCGATGGCCTCCGGGGCCGTCCAGCGAATAGGAATCTTGCCTCCCTGTGGATATGCGAATGAGTAGGTGAGCGTGAAATACTGAGGATGGAGGCACACATCACACCAAGACGCACACACACACAGTCACACACACACAGTCACACACACAGAGGGAAGAGAGGGTTGAGACAAGTTGGATAATGATACGATGCCACACACACACGACACAACACACAAACAAACTAACACACCTTGCAGCTTATATATATGTGTATGTGTTTCCATACATACTCTCATATATATATATATATATATAATATATAAAGTCCCACAGAGTTCGCCGTGTCCTCCAGACTCACCAGGGAGCTTGTGTAGGTGGGGTCGGTGGCGTCGTCCTCCAGGAAGCGAGACAGGCCGAAGTCGGACACCTTGCAGACCAGGTTACTGTTGACCAGGATGTTACGAGCGGCCAGGTCCCTGTGGACGTAGTTCATGTCGGACAGGTACTTCATGCCCGCGGCGATGCCACGCAGCATGCCCACCAGCTGGATGACGGTGAACTGCCCATCGTTGAGCTGGAGGAGGAAAGACGGAAAGGAAAAAGGTTACATCTCCTGATACAGTACAAACTACTTTGGATAATGAATGTAAATGTCTTGGAATACCCTGATTCCTCTCTCTCTCCCTCTGTCTGTCTATGTATGCATTTCTTTTTCTTCCTCTGTCTCTCCATCCCTTTCTCCTTCCCTCTCTTCCCCTGTCTCTCCATCCCTTTCTCCTTCTCTCTCTTCCTCTGTCTGTGTGTCTGTCCGTCTGTCTCCCGCCTTCAGACAGCGTTTAATATGAGGCAGAGGCAGTGATTCATAGGCAAATGAATCCCCTTTAAATGTCAAAGATAGCGAGTGGAGCTGAGCGTTTGTAAGATCCTGGCAACGGATTAGGGTGGGGGTCTTTTCCTGGCGGACGTAGACCGTGTGGAATATGAGGACATTAATGAAGTGGATTAGGGAGATTTGCTCAGTTACTGTCGCCGGGTTACGCCTCAGACAATCCGAACATTACATATTTATGAAATGCATTCAAGAGTTTCGGTTCTCAGGCTGTAGTTATGGATTGTTATTTGTACTTTAATGGGTATCGTGTGGACATTGACAGCAAGTCAACCTATATTGTTATGAAAACTGTGTGTGTGTGTGGTGGGGGGGGGGGGGGG